>PVJI01013361.1:0-48097 GCA_004026765.1 Micronycteris hirsuta
AGTGGCCCCAGCTAGGAATCGATTTTTTTTCTCACTAACATCATAATCAAATGATATTGAACAAAATGATGTTATCTGAAGACCTGCTGTACTTTTTCCCTCTTAAATTCTTTGAAATAGATATGACTGTTTAAAGTAAAAATTGTAACATATAGCATAATACACAGACTATACATAATACATAATTACAATCTATAATGTATTCTTATCATAATTGAACACTCATATTAGCTAATATTCACAGTTCTCTGACACCAGAATCAAAAAAAGGAAAACTAGCATGTATCTGCGTAAAGGAAAAGAATCCTTTGTCTCTTAGTTCAAAGCCCAGGAGTGGAGGACAGGCTGGGAATGATGGGAACATAGTCACCCAACAATGGGGAGGCTATGAGGCATGTACTTCCTTTGGGCGCCCATCCACTAGTAGCTTGGAGTACCCTGCCTGCCTCACTTCTCAGAGATTGACCAAGGAGTAGTCACTCACTTAAGGCTGCCTGGACTCTGCCCCTGAATCTCTGAGCCCCTTTCAGTTTACTAATGAGTGCAAGAGCTGTTCTCCACTGGACAGAAAGCAGTACGGAGGCAGTGACCACTGAATGAAGAAGTGATGGTAGAAGGGAACACTGCTGGCTTCTTTGCCTGGAGCATAGGCTCTGGGTAATCAGAACTACGTAGATTTGCAAGATAAAGTGCAACTGAGGGGATGTTAGCACTTTCTCATAAATGTATGCTCTTCCCCTACATCGTCACCTGGTAGTACACCAGAGATTGTTTTTATAAAAAGTTCCAGGGTTGTTGCTAATATCTCTTCAATTAAATAGCAGTGTTACAACACTACGGCAATTACCAGAGGGAAAGGGGGATGGGGGGAGGTAGAAGAGTGTAAAGGGAATGGTGATGAAGGAGACTTGACTTTAAGTGGTGAATGCGATATATAGATGATATATTATAGAACTGTATCCTTGAAACCTATACATAATTTTATTAACCAATGTCATCCTAATAAATTCAATAAAATTTTTTTAAATAAAAAAATACTAATGCTTAAGATTCCAACCAAGATTAATGAAGCCCACTAGAGCCTGTTTCTCCCACTGATTAACACTAAAAGCTCCAGACAGAGTACCCCCCCCAAAAAAAGAAAGAAAGAAAGAAAATCTGAAAGTAAGTAATAGCAGGGAGATTGGGGACAGAGCAAAAATATGAAAAATTATCCTTATGAATGTGAATTTTACAATTTTTTTTCTTTTCTTCTCTTCCAACTTTTCCTGAGGATGGTGCCGATTGAGAACTACACTAGGTGTTTGTACAGCAATGAGTACAAAAAAACCCTGTCTTTCTGGCTGTAACATCAAGGCCCCTGCAACCTCCAGAACACAGAGGGAGAATTCTCCCCCTCCCCCCACACTGTCTCTCCTGACCCTGCCCTGAGGCCAGGAGTAGTTGCTAACTACATGTCAGCTGCGGTGATGAGACTGCTAGCATCTAATAAAACCCCCACAAGAAATATATAAAGCAAGTATTAGTAGACAAAAAAGGAGGAATCCACAGTAATACAATAATAGTAGGGGATTTTAATACCACACATCAATGGACAGATCATTCAGAAAGAAAATTAATTAGGAAATAATGGCCTTAAAAATCACATTAGACAAGACTGACTTAATAGACATTTATAGAACATTTAATCCTAAAACTGCAGAATACACACTTTTCCCAAGCACACAAAGAAAAAAACAAGCTTCAATAAATTCAAGATGACAAATCACACCAAGCATCTTTTCCAAACACAATGCCATGAAACTAGAAATCAATTACAGAAAGAAAACTGGAAAAAACACAAATGCAGGGTGGGGCAAAAGTAGGTTTACAGTTGTGAGTATGCAAAACACAGTTTATTCTTGTATTATTATTTACTAATTACAGTATGATTTTCCATACAAAGAATTGCAAATCTACTTTTGCCCACTCTTTATGTGGAGACTAAACAGCATGCTATTAAACAACCAATGGATCAAAAAGAAAAATCAAACAAATTTTTAAAAAACTATCTTGAAACAAAAATGAAAACAACTTTTCAGAAGTTATGGGATGCAACAAAAGCAGTTAGTTCTAAGGGAAGTTTATAGCAAAAGAACAAACAAAACCCAAAGTAAACGGAAGGAAATAGTAAATATCAAAACGGAAATAAACAAAATAGAAATTTAAAAAATAATAGAAAAGATAATAAAACTAAGAGCTAGTTCTTTGAAAAGACAAATTAACCTTTAGTACAATTCATCGAGAAAAAAATACAGTGCCCAATTACATAAAATTGTAAATGAAAGGAAGAGAATGTACAACCAACACCACAGAAATACAAAACATCAATAAAGAATACTATGAACAACAATTTTAACAATCTAAAAGAGTTGGATAAATTCTACAAGTATATGACTGAACCAGGAAGAAATACTAAACCTAAACAGACCAATTACTAGCAATGAAATTGAAGCAGTAATCAAAAAAATGCACAACAAATAAAACTCCAGGATCAGATGGCTTCACAAGTGAAATATACCAAACGTTCAAAGAACTAATGCCCATCCTTCTTAAAACTATTTCAAAAATTTGCAGTCCTGGCCAGTGTGGCTCAGTTAGCTGGAACGTTATCCCCTAACCGAAAGGTTGCAGGTTTGATCCCAGTCCAGGCATACGATCCCCATAGGAGGCAACCAATTGATGTTTCTCTCTCCCTCCCTCTATAAAAGCAATGAAAACATGCCCTCAGGTGAGGATGAAAAAAAAATTTGTAAAGGAATGCTTACAAACTCATTCTATGAAGCCAGCTTCACCCTGACACCAAAACTAGATAAAGACCTCACAAAAAAAAAAAATCATAGGCCAATACACTTGGCAAACATAGATGCAAAAATTCTCAACAATATTAACAAACTTAAATTGACAACATTACATAGATTATATACTATAAACGAGTGGGATTCATTTCAGGGGTGCGAGGAAGGTCCAATATCTGTAAATCAATTAATGCAATACATCACATTAACAAAGAATAAAAACCATAAAATCATCTCAACTGATATAGAAAAAGCATGACAAAATTCAACATCCTTTTATGATATAAACTCTCAACAAAGTTGGTATACAAGGAATATATTTAAACATAATAAAGTCCATTTATGACAAACCCACAGCTAATATCATACTCAATAGTAAAAAGCTGAAAACCTTCCTCTAACATGGGGAACAAGACAAAGATGCCCACTAAACACTTCTATTCAACATGGTATCAAGTCCTAGCCACAGCATTCAGAGAAGACAAAGAATACCGTATTTTTCGGACTATAAGACACACCCAGGTTTTAGAGGAGGAAAATAGGAAAAAAAGTTTTGAAGCAAAAAAACATAGTAAAATATTTAATAACATAAACAACATAGTATTTCACCAATGTAAATGTAAACAGCCAGGTAAGCTACATTCAGAATATAAGATGCACCCCGACCTTCCTCCCAAATTTGGAGAGGTACATCTTATAGTCCGAAAAATACTGTAAAACACATTCAAATCAGGGAAAAAAGAAGTAAACTCTCATTACTTGCAGATGACATGATGGTATATACAGAACACCCCAGACTCCAGAAAACTATTAGAACGACCTCAGTAAAGTTGCAGACATAGAGTATACAGAAATCTGTAGTGTTTCTATATACCAATAATGAACAATCAGAAAAAGAAATTAGGAAAACAATCCAATTTACAATTGCATCACAAGTATGAAATACCTTGGAATAAATTTAACCAAAGAGGTGAAACACCTGTACTCTGAAAACTGTGAGACTCTGAAGAAAGAAACTGGACAAGATACAACTAAGTGGAAGATACACCTTGTTCATGGATTGGAAGAACTAGTATTATTAAAATGTCCTTACTATCCTAAAGCAATATACAAATTCAACGCAATCCCTATTAAAATACCAATGGCATTCTTCTCAAAACTACTAATCCTCAAATTTATATGGAACCACAAAAGAACCTGGATGGCTAAAGAAATCATGAGGAAGAACAAAGTGGGAGGCATCATCCTCCTTGACATCAAACTACACTACAAAGCTAGTGTGATACTGGCATAAAAAGAGAGATACACATAGATTAATGATATAGAGTAGAAAGCCCAGAAATAATCCTCACTTATATAGTCAGTTAGTCTAGGACAAAGGAGGCAAGGACATAGTGTAAAGACAGCCTCTTCAATGAGTATTGGCAAAACTGGATACACACCCACACATAGAGTTGGCGAAAAAGTTCGTTTAGTTTTTCCCCAAGATGGCTCTAGTAATGCTTAAGTTGTCTTTCACTCCATTCAACACAATTTGTTAAGGCTGTATTGTGACAGCTGTCATATCAGTATGCACTAAAAAAAGTTATCAGAATTGGTGAATTTTTGTGTAGTCATTTTAATACTGAAGATAGAAGAAAGTAAGCCGCATTTTTGACAGATTATGCTTTATTATTTCAAGAAAGGTAAAAACACGACTGAAATGCAAAAAAAAAAGAAAGATTTGTGCAGTGTATGGAGAAGGTGCCATGACTGATCAAATGTGTAAAAAGTGGTTTGTGAAGTTTCATGCTGGAAGTTTCTCACTGGACAATGCTCCCTGGTTGGATAGGTACACCAGTTAAGTTGATGGCAATCAATCAAGACATGAATTGAGAATGATCAACGTTATACCATGTGGGAGGTAGCCAACATACTCAAATATCCAAATCAGTAAAGTTATTGGTAAAAATGAAAAATGTGTCTTTTATGGAAAAAACTAAATGGACTTTTTGGCCACCCCAATACAAAAAACAAAACCACCACCACCACCACCAAAAAATCAGACCACTTTCTTACACCATATACAAAAATAAACTCAAAATGGATTAAAGATTTAAATGTTAGACCTGAGACCATAAAACTCCTAATAGAAAACACTGGCAGTAAACTCTGACACAATTCTTAGCAATATCTTTTTGGATGTATCTCCTCAAGCAAAGGAATCAAAAGAAAAAATAAACAAATGGGACTACATCAAACTAAAAAGTTTTTGCACAGTGAAAGAAATCATCAATGAAAAAAGACAACCTAATGAATGGGAGAAAACATCCACAAATGATATATCCAATAATGGTTAATATCTAAAATATATAAGGAACTCATACCACATAACACACACACAACCCCCCCCCCCAAAAACCCAACCCCCCCCTCAAATCCAATTAAAAAATGGGCAGAAGACCTGGAAAGACATTTCTCCCAAGAGGACACACAGATGGCCAAAAGACATGAAAAGATATTCAACATGACTAATTAGGGAATTACAAATTAAAACACATCACAATGTGATGTCACCTTATACCTGTCAGAATAAATCAAACAACAAAAAGTGCTGGTGAGGATGTGGAGAAACGGGAACACTAGTGAATTGTCCATGGGATTGTACATTTGCGAAACAACTACGGGCAACAGTACGGAGAGTCCTCAAAAAATTAGTAGTACTCATAGATCTGTCACATGACCCAGCAATTCTACTTCTGGGTATTCCATCCAAACAAAACAAAAACACTAATTCTGATTTCTGGTGAGAAATATACAACCCTTCTATTTCCCTAAATATAATTTATTTTTCTTTACCTGCTTCAAGTTTCTTAATTTTTAATCTTTGGTTTTCAGTCTTTTTCTATGATGTGGCTGCGACTAGTACTCTCTGAAGTTGTCCTGTTTAGATTTTGCTTGTTCCTGAATCAAAATTTATGTCTTTCACTAAATGTGGGAAGTTTTTAGCCATCATTTCTTGAAATATTTTTCTGTAGTGCTCTCTTTCTAGGACGCCAATAACATGAATGTTAAAATTTTTTTTTAAGATTTTATTTTTATTTATTTTTAGAGAGAGGGAGAGAGGGAGAGAAACAGCAATGTATGGTTGCCTCTCACATGGCCCTCATGGGGACCTGGCCCACAACCCAGGCATGTGCCCTGACTGGGAATCGAACCGGGACCCTCTGGTTCCCAGCCCGCGCTCAAT
Source organism: Micronycteris hirsuta (assembly GCA_004026765.1). Classification (NCBI taxonomy): domain Eukaryota; kingdom Metazoa; phylum Chordata; class Mammalia; order Chiroptera; family Phyllostomidae; genus Micronycteris; species Micronycteris hirsuta. The sequence goes on from PVJI01013361.1 coordinate 6,067, forward strand.
CCACTGAGCTACACAAGCCAGGGCAGATGTTAAAATCTTTTATATTGCCTCAACAGGTCTCTAAATTCTGTTCTTTTCTTTTTCTTCAATTTTTCTGCCTCTGTTATTCAAAATGGATATTTTCTAATGATTTATCTCACTTATCAAGTTCGCTGACTTTTATCTCAAGAACTGTAAAGGGCCTAAAATTGCACCCTTCTTGTAAGCTAGTAAAAAAACTTGTTTTATGGTTGCTGGAAGAAGACATGATAAAGAACTTTATTACAAAGCACAGCAAGTAGCATGAGTGTCATGTCTGTGACAATTTCCCCTGCCCTTCACTTGCCAGGGTGGCCACTTGCCAGGGTGGCCAGAAGGGAGGGCCCAGGCTGATATTGCAAGGCTTTGGTTGTGTCACAGCTGAGGAACCCGAGCTTAGAGAACCAAATCATTTGTAATAGGCAATAAGTCTGCCTATTCTTTGCTCCAGGGGAGACATTATCTTTATTATACTAGACGGTAAACAAATCTGGTCTTTGCTTGGGAAACAGACACTTTTTTTTTCTTCTAAGGCTGTTTCCCAGAAACACAGGCTTCTTTCAGAGTTTTAGCTGCCTGCACTGTCACACACATTTGCTCAGCTTGGGTCATACTTGCAGAAAAGCAGTAAAAGAAGGCAGAGAAAAATACTAATAAGAATTAGTATTTCTGTTACCTATTCTTTAGACTACTGGGTTTTCTTTTTTTGGTTCTGCTGGCCAGAATAGTAGATGTTCTCTTGGGGTTTTATTTTTATTCCCCCAACGATGTCATTTTCAACATAATACATGACAGGCATATAACTTTGAGATATATTTGTGATGTTTAAGAAGACCACTTCAGGAGATACAGGATTTGGGGACTATCTGGAGCCATTTACATTTACCATAATCACAATTCAGCTGAGTGTGTTTTTGTTTTTAATTCTCACACTACCACTCCCTCTCCTTTGGCAACCATCAGCTTGTTCAATTTTGTTCTGTTATTCACTCATTTTTTTTTTAGATTCCACATATAAGTGAGACCATACAGTATTTGTCTTTCTCTGTCTGATTTATTTTCCTTAGCATAATTACCCTCTAGGTCCATTCATGATGTCATAAATGAAAAGATTTCATTCTTTTTTATTGTTGAATAATATTCCAGTGTGTGTATGTGTATTACATCTTCTTTATCTATTCATCTATTGATGGGCATACAGGTTGATTCCACACCTTGGCTATTACTAGTGATGCTGCAAACTATAACATAAAAGAAGGGAGGTAAATGGACCTATATCATTATAAGGCTCAGCATTTTATTTGTAGAAATATAATATTAACTCTAATTGGACTATAAATGATTAGATATATACTGTAATGCCTAACATAATAACTTTAAATATATATATATTTATAGAGAGGCAAGGGAGATAAAGTAAAATATCTAGTAGTTGCATTAAAATGGAATACTAGCAAACATTAAAGTAATATAAAAGAAGGGAGAAAAAGGGAAACTGTAGAAAAACAGTTTACAAATAAAGTGGTAGATCTAATCCAACCACACCAATAATTACAGTAAATGTAAACAGTCTAAACATACCAATTAGATGTGGCCAGACTGGATATACAAATAACAATACACAAGAATATGCTGCCTACAAATAACCTACTTTACAGATGCAGATAAGAGCTGGAGTGCTACATTTGACATCGGGTAAAGCAGACTTCAGAATAAGGAATATTACTAACAATAAGTGGTATTATATGATAAAAGGATCAATTTACAAAAAAATTGTAACAATGCTAAATGTCTATGTGTCTAACAACAGAGCTTCAATATATATGAAGTTAAAACTGAGCTAAAAGAAAAAGGAAAGCATTAAAGTCTACGATTTTACTTGAAGACTTTAACACTCTTCTCTCAGTAAATGACAGAACAGATAATAAGAAAAGATAGAGGAGACCTATAAAATTCTATCAACTAACTTAACAGTTATAGAACACTCCAACAATAACATCTCGCTATACACATTCTTTTCAAGCGTAGAAAGAATATGCTCCATAATAAACCATATTCTGGGTCACAAGACAAACCTTAACAAATTTAAAAGAACTGAAATCATAAAACAACGATCATAATCAAATTAAACTAAAAATCAGTAACAGAAAGTGACCTAGAAAACCCTTCAAATTTGGAAGTTAATACATTTCTAACTAAACCACAGGTCAAATAGGAAGTCACAAGGGAAACTAAAAAATAGTTTAAACTGAATGAAAAAAAAATCGAAATTTTTGAGATGTAACTAAAGTGGAAAAAAATGGTCTCAAATCAAAATTATGACTCTTTGAAAAGATCCCAATAAAATGACAAACCTTTACAAAGATTAAAATAAATGAATAAATAAAAACACAAGTAAAGACATGAATTATCAGTACCAGTAATGACAAGGGATAGGAATCACCCATAGACCCCACAGACATGGTAAGGGAGTATTATGAAAAAATCTATGCCCAAAAATGTCTCAATTTTTAATGGACGAATTCCTTGAAAGACACATACTACACCAAAATTCACCAAGAAGTCCTCTATCTACTAAAGGTACTGAATTTATCATCAAAAGTCTTCCAACAAACAAAACTACATGTTCAGATGACTCCTCTAGTGAGTTCTATCATTTAAAGAAGACATAAAACTAATTTCATTCAACTCCTTCAAGAATACACAAGAGGAATAAAACACCTCAATCTATTTAATGAGGCCAGCACTAGTGATACCAATACCAAGCAAACACATTACAACAGGAGAAAACAGCACACAAATATCTGTCATGACCATGGATACAAGAGCCTAAACAAAAAAAATAGCAAACTGAATGCAGATATGTGTGTATGTTTATATATATACACACACATACATATACACATACATACATATATCATGACTGTGCATGGTTTATCCTAGGAATGCAGGTTTATTCAAGGATTGAAAATCAACGTAATCTACTTTAACAAAATACTAAAGAAGAAAACTTGTCCTGGCCAGTGTGGCTCAGTTGGTTGGGTGTCATCCCATAAACTGAAAGGTCGTGGGTTCAATTCCCAGTCAGGACACATGCCTAGGTTGCCCGTTAGGTCTTCAGTCAGTGTGCATGCAGGAGGCAACTGATAGATGTTTCTCTCTCACACTGATGTTTCTTTTCCTCTCTTTTTTCCATCCCTTTCCCAAATAAATAAATAAATAAATAAATAAATAAATAAATAAATAAAGCAAGCAAGCAGCAAGCATACATGTGGTAGGGTGAGGATAAAAAAAACCTAAAAGAAAAAAACTATATGACCATCTTATTACATGCAAAAAAGCATTTGCCAAAATCAACGTAAATTCACGGATACAAAATTTCAGAAAACTAGGAATAGAAGGGAACTCCTTTAAAACCTACAACGACAATTAATGGATAACTTAGTATTCAAGCAAGAAGGAATGAATATGTTCCTCCTATGACCAGGAAAGGAGAAAGGATACCCAGTCTCACCACTTCTATTCAATACTGGTGGCCCTAGCTAGTGCATCAAGGCAAGATTTTTAAAAAGGCATAAAGATAAGGAAGGAAGGAAGGAAGGAAGGAAGGAAACTCTAATTACAGATAACATGATTATCTACCTAGAAAAATCCCAAGGACTCTATAAAAAAACCTACTAGAACTAATGAGTGTTTAGCACAGTTGCAAGAAACATGGTCAATATGCCACCCGTGAGCAAATGTAAAAAGAAATAAAAGTACCATAAACCCATGGAATACTTAGGTATAAAGTAAGAAAATATGTGCTAGATATCTATGCAGAAAACTATAAACAATGATGAAAATAAAATAAGATATATACAGATGGAGAAAAATAGTATTCTTATGGCTTAAAGGCTCAATATTGTTAATGTTAATTCTCCCTAAACTAATAAATGGTAGAAATCAATAAATTGATTATAAAATTATATGGCAAGGCCAAAAAAACTGTAATAGTCAAGACAACTTTGAAAAGAAGGGTCAGTGGATTCACACCACCTGATTTCAAGACTAAGTTACAGTAATCAAGGTAGCCTAAAACTGGCAAAACGACAGTCAATAGATCAATGCACAGAATAGAGTCCAGAAATAGACCCACACATATGTGCTCAATTGATTTTTAACAAAGAGGCAAAACCAATCCAATGGAGAAACTCTCTGAGTCTAAGAGCTTCTTTAACTTATCATAAAGCATCTGAGATTCAACAATGTTGTTGGGTGTATTGCAAAATACTATCAACCAACTTGATCTAACATTTATAGAACTTTCCACCCAACATCAGACTATTCGTCTCAAATGCACATATAATATTTGCCATGACAGAACATATGCTGAGTCATAAAATAAACCTTAACCATATGATTACCTCTCAACAAATGGTGGAACAACTGTATATCTTACCTGCAAAAATAATGAATCTCAACTCCTATGAAAACTAACTCAAAATGAATCCCAGTCCTAAATGTAAAATCTAAAACTATAAAACTTCTAGAGGAAAACATAAGCAAAGCCCTTGTGACCTTGGGTTAATGTTAGCAGAGGATTTCATATGTGACACATAAAGTACTATCAATAAAAAGGAAAGGATAACTTGAACTTCACCAAAATAACAAACTTTTGCTCTGTGAAAGATACTGTTACTAGCATAAAAAGACAAGCCACAGGCTGGGAAAAAAATATCTGCCATAGTAATTGTATTTTGAATATATAAAAAATTCTCAAAACTCAGTAAGGAAACCCAATTTTTAAAATGTGCAAAAGATGTGAAAAGACACTTCACTAAGGAAGAAGATAGTTTTCAGGGGGTGAATGTATACATGAAAAGATGTTGGGGACCACTTTGTGTGGTATCAGAGACTGTAGCCCTGCGTGAGCAAGGCCTTGAAAGAGGCCTGTAAGTCTTGACCGGAACGCCGGGAATGCTGGAGGCAGGCATGACCTGGTACTAGCACCAAGGGTTCCCACCGGAGATCAGGCCTAAAGAATGCATTACATCCCTTGAGGCTTGCTTAGCCCTGTTGCCAGAATCAGATATCTAAATCCAAAACTGGAGTGAACTCCTAATCTCACGAACCACGCCTTAAGGACCCTCTGGTGACAGCAAATCTAACAGACCCTGACCTGAGGCAGATCTCTGTTTCCTCAATTGTTATCTATAGATAATGTCAGTTTTCTATAACTATGGCCTTTAGACATTGATTGATGAGCTTTGCATGCACACTGTATACCCCTCCGCATAGCAATCCCAATAAAAGCCATGTAGGAGAAGGGCTCGGGGCACTCTCCACTAGAGGGAATCGCCACCCACTTTCTGCCTGAACAACAGATTGCGTCCCGGACGACTTATTTCTCAGCCATGGCGGTCAGGAGAGCTCTGCAGGATGGGGCATCTCAGAAAAAGATAGTCAGCATCATTAATCATCAGAGAACACACATTAAAACCACAATGAGATAAACACTACACACTGATTAGAATGGTTAAAATATCAGTGGTATGCTGGTAAATGTTTAGCAACCAGGTCTCAGGGAGAGAAGACCCTGATTTTCAGCTTTGGCTGATTTCTGTGGCGTAAACATGTCCACTGTGCTTGATTACCCTCACTTGTGAAGTTTAGAAAATATGTACTTTCCCCCAAACAGATAGATATAATAGACATATATCTTCAAAAGCGTAGGAAAACAGTAAAATGTAGTAATTAGAAAGTGACAAGTTTAAAATATTTATTATCTTTGCTTTTAATGTAAATTAATTATAAATTTATATACTTTAATTTTTAACAATGGCTGTATTTACTAACCGGTTTACAAAATTCCTGAAAATTAAACAATCATCTTTTGAGTCATTATAAATGAGCCTCAAGCTCATCACTGCTTAAAACAAAAAGGTATACTAACAAGTGCTGACAAGGATATGGAACAATTAGAATTCTCATTCACTGTTGACAGGAATGCAAAATGATACAGCTGCTCTGGAAGAGTCTGGCACTTTCTTCTCTCTCTGTGTCTCTTAGAATCTTTTATAAATAAAGTTTTAATTATAAAATTATAAGATTTCAGAGATCAAATGAATGCACACCTAACCAGAGGCTAAAATAGACATATCCAGCTTCATCCAAGGTTCCATGGGGCTAGCTTATATGAAAATAACTTTCATCACATCAGGAAATACAGTAATATGCTTTTTTCTCAAAGCATCATGCATTTCTTTTTGTGAAACCACAGATAATCAATTCCCAAAACACTATCCTATTAAATATGAGTAATATTATACTACAGCCATTAACTCGTGAAACTAAAAGCAAATGACTTCACCTCCCTGTACTTTATCTCTGTTGAACCTTTTTGAGAGAAACATTGGCAGTTTCTTACAAAGTTATATATGTATTAACCATACAACCCAGCAATCCTACCCTAAGTACTCACACAAAAGAAATGGAAACTGTGTTTATAAAAAGCCTGTACATAAATGTTCATATTGGTTGGTTTTACTGCCAAACACTGGAAACAACAGAAATGTCCTTCAACAACAAACTGTGATATATACATACAATAAATTCAGTAATAAAAATAAATGAACTATTGATATATGCAATAACATCGATAAATCTTAGATGTTTTATGCCAAGTTACAGAAGCTAGCCTCAATAAGTTTCACACTGTATGATTATTCCATTTATATGACATTCTGGAAAAGTAAAAACCACAGGCAGAAAAAAGATCAGTGGCTGCAGAGGGTAGAAGTGGAAGGGGTTAAGTATATGAGAGAATTTTGGGGGGTGTGGGGGAGTATGTGTTCTATATCTTGACTGAGGTGGTAGTGAACTTTACTAAATTAAGGTAAAGTTCATCTCAACTAAAAATTATCATCACAGAGGGAGAAAACCCACAAGAGTTCAATTTCATAGGAATGTGTGCATTTGTAAAATTAACATTAAAGAATAATTTTAGCCCTGATCAGGTAGCTCAGGTTGCTTAGAGTCTTTCTGATGTGTCAAGGTTGCAGGTTTGATCTCTCCAGTTATAGCATATACAAGAAGCAACTGATGAATGAAGAAATTAATAACAAATCAGTGTTTCTCTATCTTTCCTTACCATTCTTCAAAATCAACCAATAAAAAAATAAAGAATAATTTTATTCTTTTTAAGAAAAAAGTTTGCAAAAGAATTGCGCATCTGTGCCTCAAGGAACTTCACAAAGTAACATTTTTATAGGCACTAAAAGTAATTCATTCTAAAATTCTTCAATGTAATGGTTTCAAGAGAAAGTGGTAAACGAAAGTCATACCTCTTCATAAATCTCCATGCTGCCACCTTTAAATACCTGTACACAAAATGTTTTTTTCTCTGAAACATTTGTAATTCACAATAAAATTTTCAAAAAATAATACCTTTAAAGTTGAAGACCTATCTAAGATTAGAAAACACAATTAAGAAAACAAATTACACACTTACCACACTGTTGCAGTGGGACAACATTAAACTTTAGTTCCTCTTTATCAGGTAGAGTCTCTACTTACTCTTAATGTTACCCACTTTCAGGGTTCCAAAGATCATCTCTATGCAATTAAGTCACTCCAGTCTTCTCTAGTATTTTTGTACTACATGCATGTCTCATTTACACATGTATCACCTGGTACTACAGGTTTTTGGTCACACGGCTGTTTATTATATAGACTCCTATTGAGGGCAGGGACTATATTTCCACACAGAGGCTGGTTTAGTGTTATTCAATAAATTTATAGCAGACACCAAATCTAATTCTCTAGCTCATCCAACATTTTCTAGCTATCTAATGTTATCTTCATTGGTGTATTGTAATCCCAAATGAAATATACTCATAATTTCTTCTCCTAAAAATCACCTGAAGGATTATAAATCCTAAAATGTCCACTACTACATCAATTTCCTTTTCTCTTTTTATTTTCACTGTCTTCTTGAGGCCTTTAACCTCACATTAAAACATCTTCCATCTAATCAACCTAACAATGATAACTTCCACTCAAATGTATCCCTCGGACTTCTGGCATATTAATATTCCCAGGTGATTTTGTTACTGTCACACAAACCTTATACAGCTTTCACCTACCTACACAACAAAGTTCAAATCCCTTTACAATCTTACCACATAGAAAACCTACAGTCAGCAACTCTGAATTATTTATGGTTCTCTAGAATATGGACTAAACCTTAAGTGATCCTTGCCACTCTCCCACTTTGAAATTTCATTCTACCCGTCAAGTTCTCTCTTAAATATTACATCTTCACTGAGTGTTTCTCAGCCAACGAAAACATGTACTGTCTACCCACTCTGTGGCAACAACAATAAGAACTAGAATCTCAGCATTTCACTGGTACTTTCAGTGAAAACTGGTGTGTTTCCAGGTCACATAATTCCAGTCCATCTATATCAGGTTTCCGTATGCCTCCTTCTTCTCCACTGGAGATTTTTGTCCTCAAAGACTTGCAGTATCTTGCTGATACCTACATTCCCATTATCACCTAAACAGTAGCAGAGAGTAAATACTCTAGTATTTACTGAAGTGAACCAAGTATGGTATCTTCTGAGTACTTACAGCATGGGATTATATGATGGGAAAGTAATTCTAAGATCTATGAGTCTCTGAACTGGAAATTTCACTTGAAATGCTCTATAAACTCTATCATGTGACAGGAAGCTGTGGTCTTTTAACTTCAACTGACCCATAGACCTGAGGTTAGTATAAGAACCAGGTATAAACATCTATAGTCAACTGATTTTGGACAAGGGTGCCAAGACCATTCAATGGGGAAATTTTCAACAAATGGTGCTGGGACACCTGGATTGCCACATGCAGAAGAGTAAGGTTAGATCCTTACTTCTTACCATATATAAAAATTAACTCAAAACAGATTAAAGACCTAAGTATAAGAGCCAAAACTATTAAATTCTTAGAAGAAAACAAGATCTTGGATTTGGCAGGGGATTCTTATATAGGACATCGAAAGCATGAGCAACAAAATAAAAAATTGGACTTGATCAAAGTTTTTGTGCTTCAAAGACCGCCATAAATAAATGAAAAGACAGCCCACAGAGCAGGAGAAAATGTGTGCAAATCACGTTAACTGTTTAAAAAAAACTTGTATCTACAATATATAAAGAATTCTTACAACTCAATGATTAACAACCCAGTTAAAAATTAGTAAAGGATCTAAACAGAAATTTCTCCAAAGAAGGTACACATAGTAAGCATATGAAAACATGTATGACATCATTAGTCATCAGGAAAATGCAATCAAAACCATACTAAGAAACCACTTCATACTCATTATAACGGCTAGAATCAAAAAGGTAAGAAGAAGTGCAATGAGGATGTGGAGAAACTACTACCCTCACACACGGCTGGTAGAAATGTAAAATGATGTAGCTACTTCAACAAACCACTCTGGCAATTCTTCAAATGATTAAACGTGGAATTACCTTATGACCCAGTAATTCTACTTGTTCATGAATGTTTATTGCAGCATTATTTGTAATAACCAAAATGTAGAAACAACCGAAATGTCCATCAACTGACAAATGGATAAACAAAAAGTGGTACAGCCACTAAATGGAATATTATTTAGGCATAAAAATGGAGTCTTTGAAAACATTATGCGCAGTGAAAAACGTCAGTCACTAAAGACCACATATTATATGATCTCATTCATACAAAGTCCAAAATACGGAAGACTACAGAGACAGAAAGTAAGTTAGTGATAGCTTAAGGTTGGGATCAGAGGGGTTTCAGGAATGGGAGCAGGAGGTAATAGTTAAGGGTATGGGTTTTTTTTATTTTCTTTAGTGATGAAAATGTTCTAAGATGATTATGATGATGATAGCATATCTGTGAATGTACTAAAATCCATTAAATTGCACATACTAAATGGATATATTGTATGGTATGTGAATTGTATCTCAACGAAGCTGTTTTTAAAGATTATATTTATTTACTATTTAGAGAGAGAGGGGAAAGGAGGGAGAAAGAGAGGGAAAGAAACATCAATGTGAGAGAGAAACACTGTTCGGCCGTACACACCCTAACCAGGAAATGAACCCGAAATCCAGGCAAGTACCCTAACCGGAATTGAACTGGCGACCTTCCGCTTTGTAGAACCACGTCCAACTAACTGAACCACGCTGGTCAGGGCTATCAACAATGCTGTTACAAAAAAAGAAAAAAAGTACAGGCATTTGATATAAATTTCCTAAGTTTATTATTTTTCAGGTGCTATCTTACCATTCTATGCCTCCTTAGGGTAAGCACCTTTTAAGCTCAGGGTTGTATCTTTTAAGGAAAAGAGAGTACTTCTAAACAATGCTTCTCAGGTATCAAAGAACAAAATGGCTTTGTCAGTTTTTTCCCCCTTCGCATTCCCTTTCCTGCCCCCTAGTTGGCCCCCCATCACTTTGTTCCATAATCACAACAGAAACATGCACTAAGAGTTTTAATTATGCCTTATTTACTGAATATAGTTTTATGTGACTGTTAATTTCGAAAGGAAAGGAGCTTAATACTGGGTTTAAAAAGATACTCACAGGATTCATACACACTAAACTGTATAGTCACTGAAAGCTTAACAATTATGAGGTAAAAGTTGTCTATAATTTGATTTTCACTTACATGGATTTCAATTGATTTTTTCCTTCAAATGCCTTCAAAGAAAAGTTTCTACATGAACAATATAATTTAAAAAATCCCAACTTATGTTTTTAAAATTGAAAATTACTAATTTATATGTCTTACTTTCAATTTACAGCTAGATGATAACTTTTTTTCGGTAATAACTATTCAAAGCAGATGATCTGGATCACAATCACCAGCAATTTTGTCACTAACTCATTGTTGTCTATAAACCAGAAGCAATGTCATTAAGGACAGTTGTTTAAAAATGTAGAATACTGGGCTTATTCCAGTCCTACAGAATCAGAACTTGCACTTCAATAAGTTCCCTAAGTAATTTGTGCATAAAGTTTGAAAAGCACAGACCTAGAGGACTTATTAAACATGCAGATTCCAATGAGGCAAAGGCATGTGCATTTTAAACAAGTATCCTATGGTTTCCGCTGCACACTGAAATATAAGAACTGTTTAAAAGAAAGTGAAGTGCTGAAAGAACAACTCTTTAGGGATATTTTGGTATATCAAGAAATAATGTTACCTAGAATTTCCCAAATAGAAGAGTGCAAAATAAAAAATCTGAATTTATAATCAGCTATATTCCTTTATAATAGCATAATTATAACTCATACTCCCTTATAATTAATAACCCGAATCAGTCTATGAAACAAGGGGTTTAGATGAACAATCAAAACCAACTTTATTTATAACTTTCACAGTGCACTAACCAAGATAAATGTACTCATCTCAAATTCTGTAGACATTTACTGGAAAAAAGTCAAATACCGTATTAAAAAGTTCCATCCAAATGGAAACATGCTATAATTCCTTTTACTCAACTCTAAAAGACGTCAATTAAACAGAATGATTAGTTCACAGTATTCTAATTTACACGAGGTCAGTGAACTCTCTCCTGAACCTGGCTAGTGGAAAACCTTTGTTGCCCTCCAAGGCAACATACGCCCTAGGATCTCACAGACATTAATTTTCAACACACATTAAGGCAGCTGTATAGAATGTATACTAACCCCCAAAGGTAATTTGTTCTGTAAGATCATTTTTACTAATTCTTAGGAAATGCTGGTTTTGACAATCCAGCAAACATTTACTAAATGCAAATGTTCAAGATTTTGTGAGGAACACAAAGATGATCGAGGCACTATCCTCAGGCTGGGGAAGCATGTGATCTGAGGGGAGGTAGGGTTTGGCCAACATCTGCAAATACAATTAGCACAACGTGGTCAGTGCTGAAAACGTTTCCCAGAAGTTCCCAGCTGCAGATAACTGAACTTAAGATAACAGATATTTTACAGTAATTTCCAACTGATTTCATGCAGAGTTGAACAAGCCAAGAAAGCTTATGAATGAACAGATTATAAGGAAGTAAAGTGTGAGGTAAACAATCCTCTGGGGAATATGCTTACATTTTAATACATACACATACACTTAAAATTGGACTATGAGGTGTACGTGCTTTCTTCTAATGCAAAGCCACTAAACATGCACTAGATGCAGGAGACCCAATACAGTTAAGTTCATAGAGGGTGTTTCCTTTGACAAAAACAGGAACACTCAATTTCAGAGATCGCTGACCATGCGAAAAAAGAGGAAAAGGGAGTGAGGGCCTGTTTTTACTTCTCCCCTGGTAACTTTAAAAAAAAACACAAGTTTCCTGGACTACTCCTTCCCTTCAACTTTTTATTTTACAAATACTATGATCCTTAAAAAACCTAGGACTAAAGGAGACAACAAAATCGGTCAAATGCATTTACCTACTTAATAATTCAAAGAGGCACCACCTTCAAGGGGAACTGGCAGTACGTGAAAGGCCACGACTGGGGAAAGTGCATCCACAGGCTCCCTCCAGACGCTGGGTCACTCAGCGCTCACTTTACTGCTCTCCCCTTTCAGGGGCACATCGTCCCTAGGGAAGGGAAAAGCAAGCACCTTTCCAAAGGGGCTGTGCCGGGAAGAGCAATGAGGTTTCCTCGGACCCAGGACAAGACCTTCTCTGGTCTAGAAGAGGTGCAAGTGACACCTACGAAGGCCAGCTGAATAGGAAAAGGACGCTGCGACGCTCTGTCAGGTCCCTGCTCCTCTGGGGATATGGTCAGACCCCAGGCCATCGGCTGGTCTGAGGAGGCCTAGCCACCCAGGCCAACTCCAGCCCACTGACAGGTGCCCGAGGTGGGGTCCGCGTCACAGGTGTCTTCCCGATTAGGTCCTTGCAAACCCAGGTGGGTGGGGAGGGGCAGACCAGGGCAGGGAAAAGGCACCTAAAAGGTGAGACGCACGGCGGAATGCCGCACCCACGGTGACGCGGTCTCACCTCTAGGGTGGAAACAGTGCTGGTGAAAAGGTCTTCTCCGTCCTCCTGCTCGTCAAAGTCGCTGGGCTTCCCGTCCCCCAGCGGAGGAGGCTCCCTCTCGGCCGCCATCTTCGCTTGCCCAGACGACTGCGCGAGCGGGGCCTCGCGGACCTGTCACGTGAGCACTCTAGGCTGGAAGCTGGCGGGCCGCTGGCCGCCCGGCTCTCCCGCCTCCCCAGCCCGCCTCTCGTGGCCCCGCCCAGCTGCGCACGCCCCGCCTCCGGCCTCCTGACGGCACCGCCAGGAGCTCCTGGAGCTCAGCCTATTCCCACCTCCATGTCTGGGTTTGGGCTCCCTTTTCCCGCCCACTTGCTATACTGTTTCCTGGAAGAAATTGGGACTTCTATTACCACATCACCTACTTAGCAGCAGTAAGCCAAACGATTTCTGTTGGCGTTACAGGTCTTAAAACCTGCCTTAGGAAGTGGAAGAGCTGGGAAACCGCTTGGATTATACCCAGAATGAGGACAAGATTGAGAATTGATGGAAGACAGACATCTCATAAATATCTCAAGTGTGTCCAATAGAATTTTGTGATGTGATGGAAATGTTCTGTATCAGTGCAGTCCAATGGAATAACCACAGGCCATGTGTGACCACTGAGCATTTGAAATGTGACTAGTATGACTATTTAATTTAATTTTAATTAATTTAAATCTAAATAGCCACAGGTGGTTAGAGGCTACCTACTCCATAATGCAGCTCTAGATAACAAAAAGACCCTGAATAATATGTTGTCTGAAGTTTACTACAGTTTCATCATGGACCACACATTACAGGCTTTGGCAAAAGTAGGTATAGAGTTTGTATGTAAAATAATATACTAACAATACAAGCATAAAGTCTGTGTTTTATGAACTCATAAATCACTACTTTTGCCAACCTTGTATTTTTCCTCTATTAAGAATTAGAAAGGCTGGGAAAATGACAATTAGGAAAATAAGTGGGAGATTAGTAAGAGCATCGTACTCAATTCCCTCAGCCAATTACTAGCTCTTCATCATGGGAAAGACTTCAATTTTTTATCAGTAAAATGGGAATGTTACTTAATCCTCCACTCACTATATTGCATAAGATTATTGTCAGGATCAAATGAGAAAATAAGTGAAAATATTCTGAAAGCTAGAATGCTTTGCCAATGCAAGATATGCTTGTGGAAAAATAAAAGGGAACATTGGAAACAGCAACTTGATGTTACAATTTTGCTGGAGGAAAAAAAAGGATTCTTTACAAATAAAGTACAAACCCTCAGCCCTCACTGGGCCAGGAGCCCTAGTTTCCACTGGCTATGTGCAAAACTAATGTAGCATCTCTGGAATTACTTGTTTTTTAAGTGCATTGGAGCTGAAGGTTTTTCTAGTTGCTAAGATTTCTTCTACTCCCAAATTTTAAAATTTCTACGATAATTTTCAAAAAGCATTAACCCAAACCACAACGATTTTAAGAAAGTATACCAAGGTCCCAATGTTCTTTGGGTATGTTTTATGCATGGGCTAATTGTCACTACCATGCAACCATCACCATTGCTTTCTAGAGTCACTGCTAGAAGAATGAGCTGTGGAGGCACATTCCCTGACCTGCACTCCACCACCAATGGACAGTCTGAAGTCTATTACTGAGCAGAAACTTCAATCTCTTCTGAAAGCTCATAGCCTGATTTGAAGTGATTCCTCTATGTATCCTTAATTTTTTTTTTTAAGATTTTATTTATTTATTTTCAGAGAGAGGAGAAGGGAGGGAGAAAGAGCAATGTATGGTTGCCTCTCACATGGCCCTCACAGGGGACCTGTACCGCAACCCAGGCATGTGCCCCGACTGGGAATCGAACCGGGACCCTCTGGTTCCCAGCCCACGCTCAATCCACTGAGCTACACCAGCCGGGTTGTATCCTTAATTTTTACCCATGACTTTTGTTTATTTTTTTTCTCTCATGCCTTTGTTTATTGCTTACCACTTTTCTGTCTTATGCTATAGTCATTTATATTCTTAGCTTATCTTTTTTACTAGACATTTGAATTAGTTAAAATATAGGTCCAGCTGCTTAAAACAGAGAACCAAATTAAAAGCAGATTTAAAATATATAGTTTAATTATCCCTCACGTAGAACCATAAAGGCTCTGTGAGATCATCCAGGGATTACAGATTCCTTCTGTTGTTCTGCCATCCCTAGGATGTAATCTCTACCTCATGGTCCAAGTTGGCTCAGGACCACAACTACATTCTAGCTGGCAGAAAAGGAGTAAAAAAGAAGTGGGATGATATCTCCTTCCCTTGAAGGGCACAGTCCAGAAGTTGCACACACCACTTCTGTCCACATCCCTTTGATAAGCTTATTAGTTACAAGGCTGTCCCTAGCTACAGGAGACTAGGAAAATACAGTTGTTATTCTAGTCCCTAAAAATTAGAGGTTCCTTACTCTGGAAGACATGGAGACTATCGTAGGGAATCAGCAGTCTCTGTTTTAAAGCATTCACTCTCATCACAGTAGCATACCTGGATTTCATTCTGAGTAACCATTACTTTCTCACATTTGACTCGAAGTCTCCTCCAACTCAGGAATGGAGTGCATGACCTCCATTAGGCTTAAGCCAAACACAGCACTGACTCAGCCCTAGTGAATGGTGGGAGGTAAGAATCAGCTGCATTTCCCCCAAACTCTCAACAGCTTTGTCTTTATTTTCTCATTTAACCTAAATTCCATGAACCAGAATTGTAAGAATATCTTGATATTTTTTCTCAGCTCCTTTCTTCCTTGGCTCTTTGCTCTTCTGTTTTGTCTTCTCTAAATCCAAAATTCAACCATTAACTTCTCTATTTTATCCATATTGCAAAGAGCATTTGAAAAATAAAACCCAACTTTAACTGAAGATCCTATAAGTCCATTATCTCCAAGCCCAAATCCACACTGCCTAGATACCATTGTTTCTTTTACAAATCCAGCAACTAGTTTTTCCAGTAGAAGTTCTAAGAATTCATTTTCTCCTCAAGTATTCCACCATGTTCTCATTTTCAATGACAAAATAAAATCTGCTGAATGAATCCTTCAGCCTTCAAGCATGATTGAAATTCTCTTCACTCTATGCTTCTATCACTCGCTATGTATGTTTCTTTAATACCTATCATATTGTCTTGTAATCTTGGCTACTTTTCTATTATCCCTAATAGTCTGGAGGATTATTGCAGTCAGGGATATTTTCTGTTTGGCTTTGGATCCAAGGTAAGCCTATATTAGTTGTCTATTCCTGTACAACAAATTACCAGAAATTCAGCAGCTTCAAAACACAAATATCCATTTTCTCATGATTTCTGTGGGACAGAAATCCAGGAGCAACTTAACTGAGTGTCCCTGACTCAGAGTCTTCACAAGGCTGCAGTAAAGGTATCTGCCAGAACTCCAGTCAATTCCAGACTCAACTGTGAGAAGATCTGCTTCCAAATTCACTCTTTGACTGGTGGCAAGCTTCAGGTCCTTGCTGACTGTTGACTGGAGACACTAGTTCCAACTCTCATTAGCCTCTCCATTGGGCTGTTCACATAATATGGCAGTTTGCTTCCCTCAATGTGAAGACTCTAAGACCCTCAAGGGGGTAAGACAGCACCAGAAAAAGACAACAGAGGGTGAGCATGACAAAAGCCAGAGACTTTTTGAAACCTAATTTCAGAAGTGGCATCTCATTAATTTTGCTGTGTTCTGTTCATTAGAAACTCACACTCAAGGGGAGGGAATGGTGTGAATAAAAGGGAGTAGGGATCTTGGGGGCCACTTTGGAGGTTACCACAAACCTACATGGTGTTTAATACAGCCATAAAATAGATATCCTATTAGTGCCTTAAGTGAATAAATGAATGAATGCATGCCACTCAGAATAGAGGGCTAAGTGGAAGATATAGATTTGGTACTTAAAGCCACTAATACATGAGAGGATCCAGGTAGTCCGGGAAGCACAACCGTACGGATCATTTAAGAAGTAGGCAAAGGGGGCAGATCCATAAAGAAAACCAAAAAGCAGCAGTCAGAGAGATAGGAAGCAATCCAGAAAAAAAGGCTATAAATGAAGTAAAAGGACAAAGAAGAAGAGACTGTTTGGCATTATCAGTACCTTGGGTATATTAATAGGGTGGTAACTCAGTAGAGTGACTACCATAATTATTGAGTACAAAAAAAGTATACAGCAACTTGTGATGGTTAATTTGGTGTGTCTACTTGGCTGGATAATGGTGCTCAGATACTTGGTCAAACATTATTCTGGATGTTTTCAGGAAGGTGTCCTTGGGATCAGATTAACATTGAAATAGTGGACTCTTAGTAAAGCAGATACCGACCACAATGTGGGTGGGACTCATCCAATAAGCTGAAGGCCTTAACAGAACCAAGGCTGATCTCTGCTGAGCAAAAAGAAATTCTACAAGCAGACTGCCTTTTGACTTGAACTGTAACTTTTGCCTGAGTCTCCAGCCTGCTGGCACTACCACAGCAGATTTTGGATTCACCATGCCTCCACAATTCTGTAAGCCAATTCCTTGTAATAAATATTCCGCTTTCTCTCTCCCCACCTCCATCACTCTTTCTCTCTCTCCATATATACTTGTTTTAGATATATATAAATATATATTATATAAATAATATTTATAGATAAATCTATATAAATTGGAGAACCAAATTTATATATAAATTTTATATATATATTATATATTTATATTATATATTATATTATTATAGATATATTACATTATAATATAAACTATTATATTATAAATATATTTTATATAATATATAGTTTATAGTTTATATATAAAATGTATATGTTATATGATTTTATATGACAATATTATATTATACAATATAATATATGATTTATATATAATTTATATAATTTATATAAATATATATTGAGGTATGTCCAGAAGGTATCCAGCCATTAAATATGAAAAATAGAGACATTTATTGAAGAAGATACAAGATACAAGAAATATTATACATCAGACAATGACATCTCAGTCCCCTTCAAACTAGGCACCTTGGGACCTCACAAAGTGCTCCCAATTACCATTAGTTGCCCTCTCATATTTTTCTGAATCTCATTGACAGTCAGAAATCTCTTCCCTTTCAAAGGTGATTTAAGTTTTAGGAAAAGCCAGCAGTCACAGGGTGCCAAATCTGGTCTTTAGGGGGTCTGAGTCACCTGAGTGATTTGATGGTTTGCCAAAAATCTCTGCATAAGATGTGGTGCATCAGTGGGAGCGTCGTCATGATGAAGCTGCCAATCACCAGTTGCCCATAGCTCTGGCTTTCTGAATCATCCCAATAGTTTCTGCAGAGGAATGTTCAAGCCTAACACAAGATTTGATGCAGATTTGTTCTTCTACTTGCTCAGTTATTTTGAATGCGACAGCCACACAGTACACATGGCATCTACCTCCTCCACTGACTAGTACAGTGAAGTCATCATTGTTTACACACATATGATTCTATTCCACTCTCCTTGGCTGCCAGGTTACATGTATGTTGCACAAAGTGTTCTCATTATATTAACAATGGCTGGACTTTTTCCGGACAAATTGTGTGTGTGTGTGTACACACATATACATATACCTTGTTGATACATACATACACACACACACACACACACACACACGAATAGGTCAGTAGCTTCCTGAAGAGACAGGTTTATTTTCGTGTGTGCATGTTTGTTTTATTTTAATTGGAAAGGTTTAAACATCTTTGTACATTTAAGGTATGAAGTGAAAAGAGAGTGAGAGGTGAAAGTACAATGTAGAGAGATAAAATCATAAGGGATGAGGTCTGAAAGCATACCAGCAGGAATAAAGAGCAAGTGGAGAGTGCTTTTAAAAAGAGAAGGTATATTTCTTCTGAAAATAGAGAGAAGGAGATTAGAGTTTATATTAGCTATTTTTCATAATAAACCATCCCAAAACTTAGTTGTTGAAAACAGCAACCATATATTACCTCTCATGAGTCTTCAGGTCAGCAAAGCAGTTCTCCTGGACCAGATTAGGCAAATCTTGTCTTAGGGCTTGTTCATTTATCAGTGATCAGCTAGGGATTGGCTAGGGGCTGGCCAGACAAGGCTGGTCTGGGCTAGCACAATTCAGCTCCATTCCATGTGCCCTCATCCTCTTAGACTGGGCTTCTTTTCAAGGCTATGACAGGGATCCAAAAAAGGAGGTAGAGACACACAAGTGCTTTTTCAAGCCTTCACAAAAGAAAGTTTCATAGCAGAACCCAGGGTCAGAATGGGAAGAGACTACAAAATTACAGAGCAAAGGGTATGGAAAAGGGAGGCTATTAATTTGGGTCATTAATGCAATCAGTTTACCAAACGGTGGATGCATTTATAGACTTCCTTGTATATATGGGCAGGAAATGAAAAGAGTCCACTGCTAAGAGCAATATATTTTTATCCTATGGGGTGAGAAAGAGTAATTTCTAAGAAAAAAGTTGGTCAGTATCAGCACAGGTGGCATGAGGAAATTGAAGAGTATTTTCAGTAGATCTTATGAGGAGTTTGGGGAGAACATTCACCAGAGACATATAAGGAACTGGCAGATAGTACTGGAAGCCTAAATGAGGTGGAGATCATATGTTTCCAGTGGCAATATTCTCAACATTTGTGTGATTTTCTCCAATAGTCTCGCACTAGAGCTGTAGAAGAAGAGGTGGATGGTTAGATTGATTCAATGCTAGACATTTTTAGGATGGTACTGGAAGAGTGACAAGGGAGCTGAGGATTTTGAGGCCCCTCAACAGGGAGGAGTGGCCAGAAATAGATGGTTTTCAATGACAGGGAGGGATAGCAGGTGGCACATATCTCAAAGAAGGAGATATTTTTCTCAAAGGTATTAAAAAGTGACAGTATGAAAGTGATATTTAGAACCCAATAAGAGCTATATTTTTGGTGAAAAGTGGCATATTATACAAGGCAGGGAGACCAAAGGAACTTACTGGGAGGAAATTTATGATATAAGAACATTTTTGCATAGGCATTGGGGCTTAAGAAGGCATAGTGAAAACAGCGAAGATGAAAGTCAGCTATAGATTAAAGGGTGTGTGGAAGGTGAAGGGAACAGGTCAAGAAGACCCTGAAAAGACCTAATTCTGAAGGTAGCTTCTGGTGAATGAAGTGATATACAGGGTAGGAGCTATGAACAAAAAAGATTCATTATGATGATCTTCTTCACAGTTATATTGGGAAAATACTTATTTGCTTAACCAAATAATCATTTGTTTGCTTAATTTTAACAATAGTTAAGTAAAAATATTTAAGCTTGTTATTGGAAGATAATAAAGGACGACATTTGTTGAAGGAAGTCAGTCAAGAATAGTGTTGTCTTTCTCACAGGTCATAAGTGCAGACAAACTACCATTACTCTGCAAGTGTCAGTGATCCCCAAATCAGTGACATTACCAACAGCTGTGAAATGGTTTATAGTTGTGACCCCCATGCATCAGCCCTTCAATGGCAGCAGAGTCCTACAGACTTTGATTCTGTAATGTTTCCGGCACTTCCAGCCAAAATGGAGGCATAAGTAGACACATTGTGTCTCCATGCACAACCAAAAGAAGGACAACAACAAATTTAAAACCAGAAGTGCCAGAAAATCAAACTGTATGGAAGTCTGACAACCAAGGAGTTAAAGAAGAAACATCCATCCAGACCAGTAGGAGAGGCAGAGATGGGCAGCCGGGTAGAGAGGACTCACAGCAAGGTGGCAGCTAGAGGACCAGGCGAGGTGGTGGCTGGTGGACTGGGTAGTCCCACATTTGTGTGCAGAAAAACTGGGAGGAACAACTGGGGATCCAGACAGACCTCGCAACCCAGGGTTCCAGCACAGGAAATAAAGCCTTGAAGCCTCTGACTGAAAAAACCTGTGGCTATTGCAGCAGTGGGAGAAACTCCCAGCCTCACAGGAGAGTTCGTTGGAGAGATCCACAGAGTTCTAGAACATACATAAACCCACCCACTGGGAATCAGCACATAAGGGCCCAGCTTGCTTGTGGGTAGTGGGGGAAGTGACTGAAAGCCGGCAGAGAGCAGAGCAAGGAGCAGTGTTCCCTCTTGGACCCCTCCCCCACTGACAGCACCACAATGCAATGATGTGGGTTACCCCGCCCTGGTGAACACCTAAGGTTCCACCCCTTACTGCATAACAGGTGCATACAGACCCCCCCTCAAAAAAAAGGCCCAAATGAAACAACAGATCAAAGCTCCAGGAAAAACACAACTAAGTGACAAAGAGATAGCCAACCTATGAGATGCAGAGTTCAAAACACTGGGAATTAGGATGCTCACAGAAATGATTGAGTTTGTTCACAAAATAGAGGAAAAAATGAAGGCTATGAAAAGTGAAATAAAGGAAAACGTACAGGGAACCAACAGTGACAAGAAGGAAACCGGGACTCAAATCAATGATTTGGAGCAGAAGAAAGAAATAAACATTCAACCAGAACAGAATGAATAAACAAGAATTCAAAAAAATGAGGAGAGGCTTAGGAACCTGTAGGACATCTTTAAATGTTCCAACATCTGAATCATAGGAGTTCCAGAAGGAGAAGAGGAACAGCAAGAAATTGAAAACTTACTTGAAAAAATAATGAAGGACTTCCCCAAACTAGAAAAGAAAATAGACTTACAGAAAGTTCAGGAAGCTCAGAAAGTCCCACAGAAGTTGGACCCAAGGAAGCACACACCAAGGCAATCATAATTACATTACCCAAGATTAAAGATAAGGAGAGAATATTAAAAACAGCAAGAGAAAAGGAGACAGTTACCTACAAAAGAGTTCCCATAAGACTATCAGATGATTTCTCAAAAGAAACCTTGCAGGCAAGAAGGGGTTAGAAAGAAGTATTCAAAGTCATGAAAGGCAAGAATGTACACCCAAGATTACTCTACCCAGCAAAGCTCTCATTTAGAATGGAAGAGCAGATAAAGTTCTTCCCAGATAAGGTCAAGTTAAAGGAGTTCATCATCTCCAAGCCCTTATTATATGAAATGTTAAAGGGACTTATCTAAGAAAAAGAAGAAGATAAAAAATATGAACAGTAAAATGACAACAAACTCTCAACTATTAACAACCGAATATAAAACATAAAAACAAAAACAAACTAAGCAAACAACTGGAATAGGAACAGAACCACAGAAATGGAGATCCCATGGAGGGTTATCAGCAGGGGAGTGGGAAGGAGAGAGAGGGGGAAACAGTACAGGGAATAAGTAGCATAAATGCTAGGTAGAAAATAGACAAGGGGAGGTTAAGAATAGTATAGGAACTATAGAAGCCCAAGAACTTATATGTATAACCCATGGACGTGAACTAAAGGGGGGGTAGGATGCAGGTGGGAGGGGGTGTGCAGGGCGGAGAGGAATAAAGGGGGAAAAATGGGACAACTGTAATAACATAATAAAATATATTTAAAAAAATTTTTAAAAATAAAATGTTTCCTCACTTGTATTACTTAAAGACCATTAAGGGAGAAGTGCAGATCTTCACAACACTTAAACAAATAGACAAAAACCTTTATTCTTCCCCCTCCATTTTTTTCTCATACTGCAAACTGTCCCTGTGCCTCTCTCACCTCAAAATCCACCCCGAAAACCCTCACCCTGCGTCTCTGGGCCCTGTCTTCCTGCTGCCCACTCCCCGGGTCACAGTGCCCAGGGGTCCTTACCATAGTCACAGCCAGCGGTACGGCCATGAGGCCTGTGCAGCAATGTAAGACCCTGCCCCATGCTCAGTTTAATACTCTGATGTCATCGTCTTAAGATTCTTAACAGTTTTGAACAAGGTCCCTGCAAATGATGGAGCTGCTCCTGACTCCAGTCTGCCAGTCTGACAGCTCCGGAGGACAGCGGGAGGATGTGTCTCCTGTCCACCGGGGAAGACCGGTTTGTGCTCCACACTCACTGCTTTTCCCGAGAGTGGACTGAGGGGCTTCGGTGGCTTCCCCATGACTCTCAGCTCTCTCCTTCTGAGAGGAGCAGTAGTGAGTGTTGTCAACTTACACATGAATAATTTTTGTCCTAATCACACATGCTTTTGAGGATAATCCATCAACTTCACACACAAATTATGACGTGTGTGTGTGTATGGTTAACTTTATAAGGACTGGAACATGTAAAGAAAGCTTTAAGGAAATTGTTTTAACAGAATAGAACATTGGCAACAAAATAAGGAAGAGAATATTTGATATTTCCAAAAGATGTGTTTATGAAACAGAATTCTAGGAAGAGGGTTATTCACTTGGGTGGGCTAAGATAGGAGTGGAAACTATTAAACACTGAGGAAAGACCTAAGGAAACAAGATACAGTGTCCGGGGTCAGGTAAAGACACTGAACCCAAACCAACACAAAATTTTTTAGAAAATGAAAAAAGTTACAGCAACCTCTTTTTAAAATTCTAGTCATGAACCCCGTCTTTTACATCGGAGACTTTCTTGTTCCAGTGAAATTCCATCTCTTTGGCCTTCATTGCCCTTTACACGATACCTTACACATTGTACTCCTCAATCAATAGTTGTTGTTTGATGGAAAATAAATCTAAAAAAGAAATTCTTTTAGATCAAAGGAAGCGAACTGTCAGTCTGCAGCCTGACACAGATGGGTTTTATTTACTCCACACTGTTTTTTTAAAAATATTTTTGATCAACTGGAAATGTCTAAAAATCAGTAAATACCACACAAAAACTCATATTCCTGGCTTCTCTTTAAACAATTAAAAGGCCTCGTTACGTATGCCTAGAATTATATGGGCATATGCTCTCCAGCTCACCACAGTCCCCACTTTACCCTGTTGTCCTCCCCACATGAATACATTTCCACCCCCTGTAGCAAAGACTATGAATTGATCCTCCAAATCCGCACCTACCCTATTCCTAAATTATATCAGGTTTTAGCAGACATCATGGCAACCAGAATAAAAAGAACTTTTCTTCCTCTCACATAACCAGAGGTGGTTATGTGACTATGTACTGACCAGCCTACTTAGTTTTCTGTTCAACTTCTGGGGAATGTCTTTAACAGGAGAAGACATGCCCTTTCCCCACTTCTTCCTTATGCAGGCAGAAATTCAAATGCAATTGCTGGTGCTTCAACAGCCACCTTGGACCATAAAGTAAACTTGGGACTGGTAAAGCAATAAAGTAGAGTGAACCTGAGTCCCTGGTTCTGAGAATCTGTCCCATCAGCCCAGGATGCTTCCTGCAGGCTTTTACATCAGACAGAAACAATTTCTATCTTGTTTAAGCCATCGTTGTTTGGGAATCTCTGTCACATAGAGCCAAGCATAATCCTAAATAATACAACTGCAAATCATCTCTAATAAGTAAGATTTTTCTTGCTTATCATGACTATTATGATTAAAAAGGAAATACCATGAAAACTCATAGTCTTTGGGAAGAAGGGTGTGTGCAGTAGACCCCACAGTTTGGGCGTGGTAGCTGTACACTCCGTGAACAGAAGCTGGAGGAGCCTCCTCCGTCTCTGGTAGTACTGTGCAGCAGTAAAGCACACAGGCTTTGGAGTTTCTGAATATCCCTATGCTTCAATCCCCTCATCTGTAAGATGAGGATAACAAAAATAGTAACTTCCTTAATGGCTTCTTGGAAAGTTTAGATGAGATAATTCAAGTAGCCAAAGAGATAAGTCTCGTTCCTTAAATTCTAGGCAGATGAGACAGAATGGTGGCCTGGAGGTGGGAAGGCATGTGGAATTAAAGAGAGGCTCCTTTCATTTTTCTGCTCTTCCCACATCAAGGAGTATTAAAAAGTGTGGCAGTAATACTGAAAAAGGTTTTACCAGAAGATGAAAGAGCCCAGTGTGTTATTACTTCAAGCCATCATATTTAAAGTTAAGTTTAATAAGGGAATATAAAATGTTAATGTTTTTATATCATACTTAAATCTTTCCTTAAAAGCCATGAAGCTGATGACAATTGAACCAGAATTATATTTCTTTCAAAGTACTATTATTAGTCCAAAAAATTCTCAAAAGAGCCCTGAGTTTATTAAAAAGCTTAATTCCTGCTGTTGGAGTGAGTCATAATAGTTTTCATAAACTAAGGACAAAGTACCTACAAAATATAGACATTTCTCCTTCTAGTAACAGAATAACTTCCATATATTTGGGTTTTTTTTAAACCAATTGTACCAGCAAATCACAATCAGAAGAAATTCCTTATTTGGTAGTTTTCATTAAAAAAATTTTCCATAAGTCACTACCTAACCCTTTCCTATAATTATCTTCAGTGAAGCCTAAAACTTTAAAAATATCTTTAGCTGAAAGTAAATAGGGGTTTAGAAAAAATAAAGAAGATGGTGTCATTTTAAGGAAGTAATTTAAAAATGGTTTTTACTTGGCAAATAGAGCATAACTGGAAAATATTTGCATAGATGGAAAAAAGAATATTATACATAAAGTCAATGTTATTTACGTAGAATTAGATTGTGACCTTTTTGTTCATTATTCATAGTGTCTATAGTAAGAACATTTGATTCTTTAGTGTTTTTATGTATTAGCCATTTACCAATGAAGAGGCAGCCTTTACATATCATTCCCTTTTTGCCCTCCAGATTTAAAGGAATGTCCTAATTAAATAAAAACCCCAAGTCTCTCTTATATTTAATTATGACATGACGCAAAATCGCCATAAAATGATCTGAGAAACCATACTGTAATTGATAGAGATTACACTAATAATATTTTTCCAAGAAATTTTTAAACTCTATGAAGGTACGTTGGTGGGGACATTTTATGATTATAGTCCTCAGTTTCTTTTTGTGAGAATTCTCTAGGATAATCACTTTGGATAAGGCCAAAGCCTTCTGGGTAAATACCAATTACAATTGGGCTTTCTACCTTTGATGCCAGATTCACAAAGTATTTGGAACTTTCCAGGTATGAAACAGGCTGATGGAACCTGATTAAATACAGCAATTTAAGTTTGGGGACCAATGTTCTGTTTGAAATGTTAGCGTGTGATTGACTTTTGCATATATTTTTAAAACTTAGAGAATTTCTTTTGCCTGGCAGCCACTTCCCTGAATGCCTGGCTTCCCTTGATGTAACTAGGCAGTCCTGCCCCTTTTAGTAAGAGGACTACATCCAGCCAGCTCAATGGAAGAGAGGACCCCATGACTGACCACATTTCTAGAACAGCAGAATGTATTAGAGCACACACCCTGCTGTTGCTGCCAATGTCACAGTCTTGGAGCAAGGTAAAACTCAATTTCCTGAAGACCTGTTGGCTACATGTACGCCTCCAGCTGTAAGGATGCCTCCACTCACCCATCTCTTTCACTTGCCTATAGTGGCTAGAGAAACTAACCCTTAGCTACATCTTGGCTAAAGATCCTTTCCTCTCCCCGCCATTTGGTCATGAAAGCATGGTGGTGTTGACAATCAATTTGTTTATGCTTTTTCCACACTCTGTGGGACTGTGTCAGTGTGAAAATGTTGACTTATGGAGAACTGTGATTCTCAGCTTTAGTGTCCACCAGACTCCCCTGGACTGTTTGACCAAACTCAGATTTCTGGGCTCCACCCCCAGAATCGCTGATTCAAATGGTCTGAGGTAGAGTTAATAATTTGCTTTTCTAGAAAGGTTTCCATAATGTTGATACTATTGGTTGGAATATCACACTTGAGAACCACAGAGCCAGAGGTAAAAAGAGCCCATTTTTGGGGTTCTGTCTCTGGAACTAGAAATTAGTTCTTTAATCAGCCAATATGTAGTTTTATGTCTTCCAGATCTGGGGTTATTTAAGTATCATGTTGTTTGTTGTCATAATACACATAGAATGGATTCCTTTGTGTTATTCAAATCACTGTTCTTTGATAATGTTCCAAACCCAAGGCTCTGGATAGAGACCTGAGTTTTTGGGTCATGAGAGCAAACAGCCGCCCTCATGATTTACCTCGTTCTTCATTGGTTTCTCATTTGATTGCCTGCCTGGCAGTGTGAACTGAAATTTCTAGAGCAATTTTCTAGTTTAAATAATAAATGTTAGAGCATTGTCTCGACAAGAATAAGATTAAAAGGAAAGGAAGAAAGAAAGAAAAAAGGAAGGGAGGGAGGAAGGAAGAAAGGGATGAAGGAAGGGGAGATTAAGAGAGGAAGGAAAGAAAGCTTTAATGATTTTTAAAAGCATGTTCTTAAAATGATGCATTTAGAAAATGCCTGGAAAGAACTGCATTGATTCAATCATAATCAAAATGCTAATAGCAACTAATTTTTATTAATGCTTACTTGTGTGAGGCACCTGCTAAATGTTTTGTATGTCATATCATTTGATCTTTATAAAAATCCTTGGAGTAGGTACTACTATTATCACTATTGAAAATGTTTTTGGTGGTATAGAATCATAATTAGAACCAGAATTTAATAACATCTAATGAAAAATTTCAGTGTATCATATCAAAGGGTAAAGAGTGTTTACATTTCGCATAAACTGGTAAGTACCTTGTTGATTGTTCCTTGATCTTGCTGTGTTTTTGTCTCTGCTTAAGACCCTTTTCTATTTCCTTCCTGCATAGCTAAAATTCTGGCCTCTCTTCAGCTCAGACTCAGTGACACTTCCTTAGTGTTTTCAGTTCTCACCTCATCTTCATTTGAACAGTCACGTACAATGAAGAAATGAATGTGTTTGGATAGGGTATCATTCTCATTTTTGCCACTGGTGAGTCATGAAACTTTGAGCAAATTAATGCCTCTGTTTCTCTACTTGAAAAATGGGACTAATAATACTTGAGTGAACTGAGCCATTTTTATCTTATGGACTTTATGGATCAGTAACTAATTGAGTTTCCTCTGTGGTGGCTTGTGGAAAGCTCAGAGATTAATTGGTAGGCCCCTTTACAAAATGTACTGGATCTTATGGCATATCTTCTCTGTATTACTCAATTTTCCTTTGTACCATTTTCTCATAGACTTACTAATAACTTAAAAAGTTAATTTACAAGTGTAATTCAAATTTGTGCATACAAATTAGGGAACACATATTGCCTCCACTCACCACTGAATCATAATCACTGCAATATACAGCTGACACTTGAGCTACACCATCCCCACCTCCATGCAGCTAAAAATTTGCATAAAACTTTTGACTCCCCCAAAGGTTAACTATTATTTTTAAAGATTTTATTTATTTGTTTTTAGACAGAGGGGAAGGGAATGTGTGGTTGCCTTTCACGTGCCCCCTACTGGGGACATGGCCTGCAACCCAGGCATGTGCCCTGACTGGGAATCGAACTGGCGATCCTTTGATTTGCAGGCTGGCACTCAATCCACTGAGCCACAGAGCCAGGGCTCAAAAGCTTAACTGGTAATAATCTATTGTTGACCAGTAGCCTTATCTATAACAAAATGATTAACACCTATTTTGTACATTATATGTATTATACATACTGTATTCTTACAATAAATTAAGCTAGAGGAAAAATGTTACTAAGAAAATCATAAGGAAGATAAAACATATTTATAGTGTTTATTGAAAAAAATCTACTTATAAGTGGACCTGTGTAGTTCAAACTTATGTTGTTTAAGGGCCAACTGTATGACAGTTTCTCAATCTTTTCTGTCTGTCCTCTATCATCTATCAATTTTAAATGGTATTCAAATACATATTCAAATATACATATTGTTGTAAAGCTGTTTTTAATTTAGAAATATGTTGTGAACATTTCCAGGGTCAGTAGTTTTCTACTAACAAATATTTATTACCTATGCAGTTTTCCATCCTATGGCTCTAGTACAATTACTTAAAATCTGAGCAAATGGAGATGGATAGACAACACAGGGGACGGATTGAATTTATGTAGGAGGAGAAACATTTCTCCCACTTCAACAGGAAGAAAGGATGTGTGCAGATGGCATTATTACATATATATTTGTTTTTTTCCATGGAGTAAGAAGTATGTACAGTATGCCAAATGGATCTTCCTACTTTTGGTGACTTGAAAGCAGAAAGTAGTTTGGTCCAGCCACTGGAAAATAATATAGAGGTTCTTCAAAAAATTAAAAATAGAAAATAGAAAAAAAAAAGAAAAAATAAACAATAAAAAGAAAAAAAGTAGACCTAACATATGATGTAGTGATCTTACCTTTGGGTTTATATCCATAGGAAATGAAAATAGGGTATTAAGAGACAGCTGCCCTCCAATGTGTGCTGCAACATTACTCACAATAGCGAAGATATGGAAACAACCTCAGTGCCTGTGTACATTGGGGGTTGGTTCGATCATTTTTGGTAAAACCACAGAGTAAATACTCTGCACTCATTAAAAAGAATGACATAGATCTTTGAGGACACATGAAAAGATATTCTCAATTTTGTTCAGTTAAAAAAGGGAGTTACACAAGAGCATTACCTGTGTGCGTGGTGGGGCCCCATCCTCTCGGGATGGGGGGCTGTCTAAAAGTATAAACCATTGTTGTCGATGGGAACTAGTAGGGAGTGGGGAGAAGGTGGTTCTTGGTAGAGCAGGGAGGGAAATTTTTACTTTTCACTTTGTACCATTCTAAACTATCTGACTTTTTTTTCTAATAAGCAAGTATCGCTTTCATAATAAAAGAAAAAATTTAAAGAAGGATCTTTGTGAACTTAGAAAATAATGGAGGGGTTTTATAACACAAAAATGAAGTGGGTCTTGATCTGCTGGAAAATAAAGGGAAAGTAGATAATGATTAAAGAGCTAATGATTGCCAAAGGTCATTCATGTCTTCACACTAATTGCCAGGACAGATCCACAGAGAAATTTATTCATTTTTTATTTTTTTTAAGATTTTATTTATTTATTTTTAGACAGAAGGGAAGGGAGGGAGAAAGAGAGGGAGAGAAACATCAATGTGTGGTTGCCTCTCATGTGGCCCCCACTGGAGACCTGACCTGCAACCCAGGCATGTGCCCTGACTAGAAATCAAACCGGTGACCCTTTGGTTCGCAGCCCGCACTCAATCCACTGAGCTACACCAGCGAGGGCTAGATCCACAGAGAACTTTAGCATTGGAGAGAATGCATCTTGAAGGCAGAAGACCAAAAAGGAAACTCTTTGTGATATTTTGGATAACTCGTCAAACCAACATCTAACTGCTTTAATATTCTCTCAATGCTATCAGTACCTGGAATCTTCTATGGTTTTTTTTTTTTGTTGTTGTTGTTCATACAAAGCATGAATAGTATAAAGGAAGCTCAGTAGACAGCTCAGGTAGGAAGAGTTTTTTTTTTTTTTCCCCAAAAAACTTGACTGCAGCAAACCATTCTATTCTCAGGATGCATTGTGGGGAGGGTCATCACTGACAGCTGCAGCCCTTTCTGCATGGAAATATCCTTCCTCTGATGTGGAGGCAGATTGCATTTGCCTGGCTAATCCAGCCATACACTGGAGAAATGAGAAAAGGCCCAATCTACCCATATGTGCTATAGATTCCAAAAGGAGATGAGACTTTTTGCCACTGCTTATTTTAATAATGTCAACATGGCTATTATTGTTCTTTGCTCTAAGGCTGAAAAGAATTTCTGCTGAGTAAATTTCTGAGATGCCTTAGCATCTCAGAGCACTGTTGCAGAAGACATGATCCAATACTTTTATGAACTTTGTTGCATGGAAATGTGCTTTACCTGTTTTTTCCTAACTCCTAAGTGCCCATGAATGGATAAATAGATGAAAAAGATATGGTATACACATACAATGTAATGTTATTCTGCCATTAGACATCCTGCCTTTTGTGACAACATGGATGGACCTTGCGCACATTATGCTAAGTGAGATAAGTCGGACAAAGACAAGTACTGTATGTATCACTTATATGTGGAATCTCAAAGAGCCAAACTCATAAAAACAAAGAATAAAGTGGTGGTTACCAGGGGTTGGGGTATAAGGGAATAGGGCAGATGTTGTCTAAGGGTACAAATTTACAGCAAATAGAAAAAGCCCTAGAGATCTAATGCATGATATAGTGAATATAGACAACCATATTGTATTATAATCATCAAACTTGCTAAGAGAACTTAGTTATTCTAAATGACAATTATGTACTGTGATTGAGGTACTAATTATTGTTACAGTGGCAACCACATTTCAACGTATAAATTAATTTACAACTTTCTAGTTAATGAATATATCAAATTAACATGTTGTACACCTTAAATTTATATGTCAAGTATATTTTAATACTCATTTTTTAAAAATCAGAGAGTAGTCAAATCTCCCTTACCAGATGGAAGTTCAAAACAAAAAATGACAGCAGCTTGAATGCATTCAGTGAGTAAGCCTAATCGAGAATCTCAGAGTCATTTTATGTCTAGTGTGTCCTGCTCAAACCTAGAAATTAAAACAGATTTAAAGTCAGCACTTATTTAGGACAGTTATAGTAAGTGAAGCATCTAATGGCATCTAGGAATTTCTTATTGCTGCATTCATGTGCAGCAGTTTAAAATAATTGTATTTAAAAATAATATTTTCTAATTTTAGTGAATTTGCGTTAAAGTCTTACTGAGTGGGGAAGCACGCTATAGCACTCATTTTTACTCAGGTAAGCGGTTGCACGAGAAATACAAGTTGTCTTTCCTGCTTCTAATTGCATCCTACCTGTTTGCTCTAAGTACACTGTCATTTGTGAATTGCTTTGTCCCTTTCTCGTAAATGATAAGGCCTTACATTTTTCTCTGCTAAAAAGGAATTTGAAGAGTTGCCCCAGTTGCTACTCAAAGGAGATCCGAAGCCTTGAGCACTTGGGCTGCGCTGCTCCTGGCTGTCAGCCATGCTGTCAGGCCCCTTAATTACTTCTAGGGAGATGGCAAGGAAGATTGCTTGACCTCCTAATGCCCAGGATGCTAAGGCTCATGTTTCCCCTTCACCCTTCCCCAAAGAGGAAACTCACTTGACACATGTGCCAGCCAGCTTTATTGCCAGCCATTTCTTGGGAACTGAGCCTTGATCGATCTCCTTCACTTTCAGTGTATTTTTTTCACTGACTTTCCTGGATCTGTTTGACCTTCCGGCATCCTCACTGCAAACCCCTGAAGGTGTACCTCTTATCTGATGCTACATCAGACACTCCTCTCCCTACCCTTCCAATAGCTTCCCCATTACCTTCCTGCCTCAGATCTCTCCCATCACTCCCGAATCACTCCAGGATATTTTGCTAAATACATCAAGACACTGAGCCTAAACTGCCAACAAATAACCATTAGAGAACAATCCCTAAAGGGATTATTTAGAAACTCAAAAGTGCAAAGAAGAGCAAAAACATGGGACATGTCAGATCAGTGAAGTATCACCCAACAGACAGAAGCCATCAGGTTACTACTATGTCACTAGGTTCAGTTTTTGTTTTTTTTTAAATTAATTAATTAATTAATTTATTTATTTTATTAATTTTTTGTTTAATTACAGTTATTTGCAGCCTCTCCCCTCCCCCCTCCCTTCCCCTCCCGTCCCACCCCCCAGCCTCCCTCCTCCCCCTTAGTTCTGTCCATGTGTCCTCTACAGTGATTCCTGAGTTTTCAGGAATCAGTTTTTGACTAGCAAACTTAGTCAGAATTACTGGGAACAATGTGGTGACCGATGGAACACAGTGTTCTTGAGTTGCATTAGAGGAAAATTCACATGTTTAACATTTATGTAAAATTCAGTCTCTTCAAGTGAACGTTTACATGACAAAGGAAAATTTCCAGCAGATGAGGAAAGCCTACAGCAATGATATGCACTCATCTTCTGTTTCCACAACAACCTGTGCTCTAGGTGGAGGCTTTCTGTAGATAATATCTGCATTACTCATTTACTTAACTTTAAAACAGACTAGCTCTCAAGTGAAAACATGGGATAAGCATTCACATAGTTACAGGTCTGAACAATATTAATTCCCTAATGCCATTAGGTTTATCAAATGTTACAATAAAAAGTCAAAATCAACCAACAGATACTGACACAAAAGGTAGAACTAGTTTCTATGTTTATAGATGCCAGTCCTTAACTAAATGAACTCATGTATCGCCTAACAAAAGGTTTATTTTTGACATGTAGAGATGTGGAAAGTAACAAATCATTATATTTACACAAAATATATGATTCTGCCCTCAAGGAATTTACAATATGAAATTTACAGTATGTGAAGACTTAAACAGAAGTATAAAAATGTTGGAAGTGCTGGGAAGTCTGCTGAATGAGTTAAGGACTTGTCCAGGGAGGTTTTGGGAGAAGAAACAATGGTGGGGTGTGGAAGGGAGGAGTCAGCAAAAGCCTTTAGGACGACAGAGAGATGAATGATGGACATAACCCATGTGAGGAGTCAATGATAGTAGATAAGCAGGAAAAGCAAATGAATATGTATTCATCTACGAGTCCCAAGACCCAGGGGTTTATATCTAGGCAAGAATAGGAATTTTGACAGAGCCTAGAGGTCAAATGGCAAGACCCAGCCTTTTTGTGGCATTCTCCAGTATTCAGAAAATGTCACATTTCTAATAAAGTCACTCTTTCATTAAGTTCTGTAACCAACTAAGTGTTAGTAGTAAACTACATCTGGTGAGATTATTCAATCAGAATTTTACAATGATGATGTTGATGGTATAATTTTACAGTGAAAGAAGTGAAATTTTACTTAGCCATTGTCCCATACCATCTCTAGTGGAAATAAGGAATGGGCAAAAGGCACAGGTATACTTTAGCCATCAATATATGTGCTGTGGGCTTCTGAGTGGATCTCTGGTGGGGAATGGGTGCAGAAAGGGTAGCAAATTCTTCCTAGATGTTTTTGGGCAAGGGAAAATCACTAACCCCTACCCTCTGCTTACTGTGGGCCTATTCACAGACGGAGCTGGGAATTTGGTTCTAATTTATATTTTTTCCTGTTCCTCAAGATTGAGAAAAGGGGGTTGAAACTGTGCACTCTGATTCTCTATCTTAATACAAAGCAAATTTCTCCCTCTTTTCTCTTTTTCTTTTAGTGTCAGGGTTAGAGAGAAGTAGCCCATATGTGATAGCTTGTAATTTTCTTCACACTCCTTGCCCTTGGCAGATTAAATCTGACCTCTTAAAGGTAAGTCTCTACCTCCAAGGTTCTGGAGGGGGATGACAATAAAAGAAAGGCAGCTCAGATATTTGCCAGTAGAGCAATGACGTACTTCAATTCCAACGGTCACATTCCACTGGTCAGAGCTGGTTACACGACCCCGCCTATGTGCAAGGAGCCTTGGAAATGAAGTCCTTGGCTAAAATGAAGTCCCCAGATTCCCTCTCTCATATTCTGTGGGCATCCTGTGGGATCTCTTAAAATGCCATTAGATAGTGGGCTGGATTTTACTTGGCCCACGTGGTGTTGGCCGGGACAATATTTAAATCTTTTTCAATTAGTTATCAATATTGAAAAATAGAGATACGTTTCCATTTAAATGAATCTGAATGTTGGGTTTCTCTCACAGAAGTCAGATTGTCTGTCCATGCTGGGCCTAACTGGCAGGAGCTGGATACTGCCTACTCTCCAGTTTGCCTCAGTCCCCTTTAACAATCCCAGTGAGTCTCTCCAGCCAGAGCCACTGCTTTGGGTTACTTCCTGGCATTTGAGCTTGTGATTCTGGAGCAGAAACCCAAATTAGGGCCTGTCTTGGTGAGGGTGAAGGAAAACTTATTATTTTGCCACATGTATTAGTTTGCTAGCACTGCTGTAACAAAGCACCTCAAAGTGGGTGACTTAGAAGTTTATTGTCTCACAGTTCATGAGTCTAGAAGTCTCAGATCAAAGGTGTTGGCAGGGCCGGCTCCCCCTGAGCTACGTCATGAGGGAAAGATCTGTTCCAGGCCTCTCCCGGATGTGTAGATAGCCATCTTCATGTTCACACGGTGTTTTCTGTATGTATTGTTCTGTGTCCAAATTTCCCCCTTTTATAAGGACACATGTCATATTGAATTAGGGCCTGTCTTAATGAATCGACTTTAACTTGATTATCTCTGTAAAGATCCTATCTCTAAATAAAGTCACATTCTGAGAAACTAGAGGGTTAAGATTTCAATATGAATTTTGAGGGCACACCAAATTTAACTCATAACACCATAATTACTTGGTTTCCCATGTATTTAACAATTAAATAAAGATAGGAAAATTTCAAATGTTTTCAAGTAGAAAGCTTATTGTTGTTTTGAAAAAAAATTGGGCAAGTTCTACGGGAGAGTTGAGATGCAATATCAAAGTGAATTTTCTTTTTTTTTTTTTTGCAAGGAATGTCATGTTCTTGGTGTTCACTGTGCAGCTGACATGGTCTACACTGAGCCCAGAGGGATTTCTCCATTCTGTGGGGAAAGGTTTGACATATAAGAAGGGGCAATACAGAGAGAGGATGCTGTGTTCCTTGACAAAAGAAAGAAGCAAACTTATAATTATTGCTCTGCTTAGTTTTGTGAGAACTTTTCTTCTCTCCCAGTCAGAAAAATGTTCTCTTTCACGTAATTGTCCACCCACATTCTCTGTCCTCACACCAGTTGTAAAGCTGCACACCTCTTTATCGGCTGTCCAGTCCGTCAGTGACAGGAATCCCCTCACAGAGCCTGCTATAAAATGTCAGGCCCTGGCTGGTGTAGCTCAGTGGATTGAGCGCGGGCTGGGAACCAGAGGGTCCCGGTTCGATTCCCAGTCAGGGCACATGCCTGGGTTGCAGGCCAGGTCCCCGTGAGGGCCATGTGAGAGGCAACCATACATTGCTATTTCTCTCCCTCTCTTTCTCCCTCCCTTCCCCTCTCTCTAAAATAAATAAATAAATAAATAAATAAATAAATAAATAAATAAAATCTTTAAAAAAAAAGTCAGATTTAACTATTTACTGAGGTTAAGTGGCAGAGTTCCAGCTGCCCTTTACATTTTTTCTTTCAACTTCTCTTACCGGTTTGCTGACTTCTGTGAGGGGGGATGGGGGCCTGTCTGGGTGGGGACACTTGCCGGGGACAGCAGGACAGGCCCTGGCGGTTTGAGTGAAATAGCTCCCAGAAGCCAGGGCACAGTGGCATGAAGCAAGACACACCCTTTCTTTCACATCCCTTTGCTAATTATATATCGGGCAAGGAGAAAACAAAAGGCGGTTTAGAATCACTAATTCTCAAAACTCTATTTGTGTACACTTGGGGCCTCAAAGTGCCAAAACCAATGGCCTCATTTAAATACAAAGGGCTAATGAATTTTTACTGAAAGTGGAAAATAAGGCCCGATTTTTCAGCCTTCATGATGGCAGTAGCCAGTTTAACTGCTTCCTTTTTTTCTATATGCCGATGATTTGACTAACTTCACCAAGCAGATCAGTTGTTTGGGGACACATCAGCCCAGTCCCACATAAAATACTAATTTTACATCTTTAAATAAAGTCAAATCAAAGGGTTATGAAGATAAACAACTTTGATGAAAAAATTCACAAAACATTCTACTTGCTTAGAAAGACCAAAATTTAAAATTTTTGAAGTTACTGAGACCATTCAAGAGCACTTTGTGCCAGAGCAGTCAAATGATTCATTCCTCCCTGATGATGTGAGACGCTGACACCTTCTTTCAGAAGCGCACGTTGAAAAGAGGATCTGGGAAGCCTTCTCTGGCTGCTGAGGTGCTGAGTGGCTGAATGTAACTGTGCAGAATTCTTTAAATCAGCACAAAGGAGATAAAGACTCCATGACTTGGTCTTCTTAGGAACAATGATAGGAAATAACTCATCATCTCTTTTCCTGAGTAGAGTTTTCCTTCAAAATCATGTGGCTACATCCTCCTTTAACCCAGGCCTCTGCTGCCAGGGGGCTTCCCTGGCCTTCTGTCCTTCTGGAATCACCTTTTCCTTTAATATCCAAATAACATGGCCCAAGCCCATCCCATTCCCTGCAGTGCAGAGCCCGCTACACAGGCCCTCCTGGCTGTTTCTGCAGCCGCTCCCACTGCTCTCTGCTTCTACAGAGCCTACTGGTTCCTTACATCACTCTTGACTTTCCCAATTGCTCCATTTCAATATTTCAAATATAAGACTGTCAGACTCCTGCTGAAGGCTGGGAGAAGCAGAGGGTAATCACAGCTCAAAATATTAAACATTTCTATCCTAAAATTCCTAGGCTAACTTCACCGTATAAAATCTCTTCTTGGACAAGTTTATCTCCAGTCTTTACGTGATACCATATTTCTCTGGCCCTTACCCTACACTCTCCTCCTTCAGTTGCCACTGAGGTGCCAGCAGCCAATTCTTTTCAAAAAGTGTCTATAAAAGTAGGCTTAGGTTGTCACTCACGGTTATGAGAAAAGCTGTTTTGGGTGTCTTTGATTCTAGATCTCAAACCGTCACCTAAGTCTCTTGTTGATATGCAAATTATGCTAGCTGAAAAAAGTATTTCCCCAAGCTTGTTCTAGAAAGCAGATATGAAGAAATATGTTTGTATGAGAATTTTTCTCTAGCTCTGGGAAGATTTGGAATTAAATATACAAATGATGAAGTAAATAATAAATATTATTAATGCATTCTTTATTAAGGAACCATCTAGATGTAGATATGTACAATGTTCAGATAATTTAACCTGTTAGAAGGACTTCATGATTCCAAATTAAGTGAGTAATTGGATAATTGTCTTATATTTGTGATTTTGGTTAAAATCCTACTAAGTTTATAAAGAATACAATTATAACGATTAAGAAAACATACAATTAACCTTATCTATACAGTTAACTTATTTGCTTTATAAGACTCTTTGTGGGGTAATGCAAATGTTCTAAAATTGGTTCGGGTGACAGATACGCAACTCTGTGAATATACTGAAGCCACTGAATTACAGATGCTTCTCAATTTACAACGGGATTACATCCCAATAAACCCTTCATAACTTGAAAAACACTGTAAGTCAAAAACGATCATAATATACATAACTTACCGAACATCATAGCTTAACCAGCCTACTGTAAATGTGTTCAGAACACTTACATTAGCCCACAATTGGGCAAAATTATCTCATTGCCACTGCCCAGCATCACAAGAGAGTACTTCATTTTGCTAGTCCCTGAAAAGGTGGACGTTCCAAATTTGATGTTAGAGTTCTACAGAATGTGTATAGCTTTTGCACCATTGTAAGGTCGAAAAATCGTAAGTCGGGGACCATCTATACACACTTTAAATTGTGCACTTTAATTGTACACTTTAAATGAGTGAATTGATGGCACGTGAATTATATTTCAGTAAAACTGGTAAACAATAATTTGAGTTCTTGAGAAGGTTTGTTTATGAATCCATTGTAACACTAAAAAAAAAAAATATAGTACACTTTTCAGTGTGAGAATGTTTAAAAGATTCGTGTAATGCCCCAGGCAGGGGGCTCAGTTGGTTGGAGCACCGTCCTACATACCAAAATGACTGTGGGTTCAATCCCAGGTCAAGGCACATACCTAGGTTGCAGGTTCGATCCCTGCTCTGGGCAAGTCCAAGAGGCAGCTGATTGATGTTTCTCTATCACAATGTTTTTCTCCCTTTCTCCCTCCTTTCCGCTTTCTCTAAAAATAAATAAATGAAATCATTAAAAGCATTAGAGTAACTGAATTGTAAAAGCTCCCTTAAAAGTGATTGTTAAAATTTGCTAAATAAAATAATAAGATTTATAACTTATAATTAAAGCTTATGGCATTTGTAAGTTTTACAAATTTAATATTAATAAACTGTACAATAATAAAAATAGAATACCTTGTGCATGAGTAGGACTCTCTGGTGGAATGCAGAGGATGAGATTTCTGTGATACATTTAGTCACTACAATATAGATTAGCAGGACTGAGATCACTGTGCAATGGATTAAGAAAAATTCCAGCAAAATTGGGGTTGAAAATCTAGTAATTCTGAAATTAGAGTCAGAACCTTTAATTAACTCCATCTCGAGCTAGTTATACTTTACAGGATGAAAGCTAGCAAAATGCCAATTTTATATGTTTTCATCAGTGTAAAATATAGAAAAGTATCTGCCTTTTAGGACTGCTGTGAGCATTAAATAAGATAATACATGTAAAAGGTTGAGCTATTGGCACAGAAAAGGTATTGAATCAATGTTGCATATTATTACTAGCTGGTCAATGATAGAATATCTTGGGTAAATGCATAGAATGGACATCTGTTGCCCTTGTTATTTTGGGGCATATAAGGTCCACTCTTCCTTTCCGAGCTTTGATTTCCTTTTCAAGAAGTTACATATAAATTCATGACAAAAAAAGAAAAAGAAGTTACCTATTTCCCAATGTGCAGTAGTAGCCTTGGGGGAACCATCCAGGTGCTTGCCCTCGTGAGCAGGCATGTAATCCAAGCCAAAGTGGCTGGGTCCCCAACCTCTACCTCTGGGGAATTTGATTCTCGAGTGAGGTGGTACAAGAAGGAGAATTGCTTTCTCATCTGAAATCTGGGCAGTGTTAGTCCACAGCCAAGCACAGAGGACAGTGATGACAGGTTGAGACCTGTGGGCACCTCTGCATCTGTCGGTTACTGTATCTGACAGACTCCCACGAGGTTCTTTGCTCAATTCAAACTTGGAACGATAGAGAGAAGGGGATTCTTAGAACAAGAACTCTCAAATAAATCAAGTTGACAGCCACAAATTCCAACACAATTTTTAAGAAAATAAATGGAGGAGGGCCAAGATGGCGGCGTAGGTGGATGAATTGTTCCTCCTCGCACAACCAAAAGAGGAAAAAAAAGCAATTTAGAGGGCAAGGGCAGCCAGGTCTGACAGAAAACTGAACTGAGTGGAAGACCGACAACCAAGGAGTTAAAGAAGACACGTTCATCCAGACCGGTAGGCGGGGCGGAGCCGGGTAGAGGGCGCTCGGGGAGCCGTGGTTTGTGGAGCAGTGCCGGTGGTGCTCCAGCCACCTGGAGCAGCCAGTGGCGGGTGTGCCTGGCCAAAGCTCGGCGGGCACACTCTGCGAGACCGGGGCTTAGACTGGTGCACCAGGCGGTCCCTCATTAGCGCGCGGATAGACTGGGAGGAAAAGCTGGGGAGCGAAACAGACCGCGCGGTCCACCAACGCAGGGAAATAAAGCCTCAAATCACCGACTGAAAACACCTGTGGGGGTTGAGGCGGTGGCAGGAGCAACTCCCGGCCTCACAGCAGAGTTCGTTGGGGAGGCCCACAGGGACTTGGAACTGTGCAGGCCCGGCCACTCTCTCTGGAGCCAGCAAGGAGGGAATCAGCTTGATTGTGGGCAGCTGGGGAGGTGCGGAGAGTGGAGCAAGTGCCATTGTTCTCTCAGGCCCCACCCCCACACACAGCGTCACAACACAGTGACGTGGGATACCCCGCCCCCACAAAGAGCTTCACAACACAATGACATGGGTGACCCCACCCCCAAAGACAGCATCACAACAGAGCAATGCGGGTTTCCCCACCCTGGTGAACACCTAAAGCTCTGCCCCTTAAAGTAACAGGCGCACCAAGGGAAAAAAATAAAGGCAGCAAGATAGGGGGGAGCAGAGTCCACTCCCTCCTCCCCACAACTGAAACACCCAGCTGATTTTCTGAGGAATAGAGCGAACACCCAACAGTATTCCAGCATATATGAAGATTGGTGACCAAGATTACAGGGGAAATTGAACAATCAGACGCCTGACACAGACAGGAGGACCAGGGGAGCAGGCCTGACCAGACACTTTTAAAGCCAGCCAGCAGAAGTTTTTTTGTTTGTTTGTTTGTATGTTTGTTTGTTTTCCCCACCCTCTTTCCTGTCTGTCCTTTTTTATTTTATTTAATTCCTTCTTCCTTCCGTTCATTTAGCATTCCTAGTCTTCTCCTCTTTTTATTTCTTATTTTTTATTCTTATTTTTTATTTTTATATTTTATTTTCTTACTTTATTTTTTTTCTTTTCTTCTTCCTTCCCCTCTCTTCTTTATCCACAGGTGAGACATTAAAACCTGGAGTTGAAAAGAGAACAGAGCTAGACCCAGACAAGGGTCAGCCCTAAAAACAGAGATAGTGACAAAAAATTAACTTCTCTACTCCAGAGAACTTGACAGATCAATTTAAGAAACAGAGGCTAGCAAGAAGAGTCTCACAAACAATGGGAAGACAAAGAAACAATTCCCAAATGAAAGGAAAGGAGGAAGCCCCAGAAAGAATGATAAACGAAACAGAGGCAAGCCAACTATCAGATAGTGAGTTAAAAGCATTGGTTATCAGGAAGTTCAAGAAGCTTGATGAGCTAGCAGAGAATTTAGAGAAACTACAGGGAAACTATAATGAACTCACTGCAAACTATGTCAACATGAAAAAGGAAATAGAAACTATCCCCAAGGGCCTAGAGGAAATGAAGAATACAATATCTGAACTGAAGAATACAATAGAAGGAATCAAAAGCAGGCTCGATGAAGCAGAGGATCGGATCAGTGAGCTGGAAGACAAGGTATAAAAAACCCAAAAAGAGCAGGAACAGGAAAAGAGGCTCAGAAAGAATGAAGAGGTATTAAGGGAAATGCAGGACAACATGAAACGTAATAATATAATAGGGATACCAGAAGGAGAAGAGCAAGGGATAGAAAACGTGTTTGAAAAAATAATGATGGAAAACTTCCCTAATCTGATGAGAAAGTCACACAAATCCAGGAAACACAGAGAGTCCCAATCAAAAGGAACCCAAACAGGCCCACTTCAAGACACATCATCATTAAAATGGCAAAATTCCAAGACAAAGAGAGAATCTAAAAGGCAGCGAGACAGAGACAGGAAGTAACATACAAGGGAACCCCGATAAGGTTAGCAGCTGACTTCTCAATGGAAACACTCCAAGCCAGAAGAGAATGGCAAGAAATATTCCAAGTAA
The DNA here is from genome assembly GCA_004026765.1 of Micronycteris hirsuta. Lineage (NCBI taxonomy): Eukaryota > Metazoa > Chordata > Mammalia > Chiroptera > Phyllostomidae > Micronycteris > Micronycteris hirsuta. The sequence goes on from PVJI01013361.1 coordinate 47,947, forward strand.
TGAGAACCAGAGGCCTGCAACCAAGGCTACTGTACCCAGCAAGGCTCTCAATCAAGATAGATGGCCAAATAAGGAGCTTCCCAGACAAAAGAAGTCTAAAAGAATACACCTCCACCAAACCAGTTCTGCAAGAGATGCTAAAGGGACTGCT
>PVJI01013362.1:0-48029 GCA_004026765.1 Micronycteris hirsuta
GGACCAGGTGAAAGCAATATTCAGAGATCAGCAAGCCAGAATTTTTTAAGATACACCTTTGCCAAATTCCTATTAGAGAATTCCCATCCCACAGACATGATCCACACTTGCTCACACAGGAGTCACACGGAGCTGTGCTCAAAACGTGTAGATTCTCAGGACTGTGTGTTTACACACGTGTGGAAATCACTGCCACAGATATTATTACATTTCATGTTGTCCTGCATTTTCCTTAATACTTCTTTATTCTTTCTGAGCCTCTTTTCCTGTCCTTGCTCTTTCTGGGTGTTTTTTCCTACCTTGTGCTTCAGCTCACTGATCTGATCCTCTGCCTCATTGGCCTGTTTTTTATTCCTTTATTGTGTTCTTCAGTTCAGATATTGTATTCTTCATTTCCTCTTGGCCCTTGTGGATAGTTTCTATTTCCTTTTTCATATTGACATAGTTTTCAGTGAGTCCATTGTAGTTTACCTGTAGTTTCTGGTAATTCTCTGTGAGCTCATTGAGCTTCCTTTTAACCAATGCTTTGAACTGAATATCTGATAGTTGACTTCCCTCTCTTTCATTTATCATTCTTTCTGGGGCTTTCTTCTTTCCTTTCTTTTGGGGATTGCTTCTTTGTTTTCCCATTGTTTGTGAGACTCTTCTTCTTAGCCTTTGCTTCTTAAATTTATCTGTTCTGATTCCCTGTGCTTATGGTATGAACTTCTATGGTAGAATACCTGTGATATTCAATGGTGCAGTCTCCTTAATCTCCTTAGCTCACTGGTCTTAGATTGTCATTTATGTTGGCTCTCTGTGTGTCTTTGAGTTTTGGTTGTTGTTGGGCCTTTCTTTGGTGGTTCCTTTCCTCTGGCTGGTTAACTGAGTGTATCTCCGTCCACTATGCCTTGTATTCTTTTGTGAAGGTGTGGGCAGGTTGTGTTTAAGCCGAATCTTCTGTATGAACAAGGTTTTCAGTCTTCTTTCTCACTCTTGTTCAGCTGTTTTTTTGCGTAGTTTCTCCACCAATTGGTTGTATTTCCCAGTCGGTCCTGGATTGAGGTTAGTGTGAGTTCTACTCCCTCCTTCACCTTCTTCTGTTGTTTTGTGTTGGTGGTTCCTTTTTGGTGGATTTCCTCTTCCAGCAAGTGTACTGGTGTTCACTGCTCCCCCCTTGCAAGTTATGTGGAGTAGCAAAGTGGAATTTTTGTCATTGTCTCTGTTTTTTGGGATGGCCCCTGTATGGATCTAACTCTGGTCTTTTCATAGCTCCAGGTTTTAATGTCTCAACGTCTGATCATTTAGTGTCCCATATAATTTTGGTCTCCAGTCTTCATATATGCTGGAATTACTGTCGGCTGTTCACTCTGTTACTCAGAAGAATGGCTAGGTGTTTCACCTGTGGGCAGGAGGAAGTGGACTCTGATCCCACCTATGTCATGGCCACCTTCCTTCTTCCTCCACCATTATTTCCCTAAATAAGCTTTCTGGGTTTTATTTTCTTCTCTTCTTCTTCTAGGTCTCCCATATTGTGCATACTTTTCCTTTTGATAATACCCCATAAATCCCACAGGATTTTTTTTTTCATTTTCACTCTTCTTCCTTTTTTTGTGTACAAATATATAGTGTACTATTATTCCTCATCAAAATCTCTCTGAAATCTAAAAGGCTGTTATTAAAAGTATAGCTTTTTTCTTTTAGTCTAAAATGAATCAGTTTGTGTCAACTTTCAGATTTTCAGGGCATGAGAGATATACAGAGTACTGATAACTATGTTTTAATAGATGTAGGATGTTTGTTTACAATTATAATGGAAATACCGTCAACTTTTAGACATTAAAAGAAAATGGCCTAAGGAAACATACAAGATATTTTGGGGCAATTTACCTTAGTAAAGGTATTAGATCATTTGATCTATTTTTAAAACATGGTTAAAAGCATTAAAAATTGTATTTTATAATCGTCAAACAATGCATTAATGTGATGTGAAAAGATAAAAGGAAACTTATAGAACAATGAATCTCAAACTACTCCAAATCCTAAGATAAGAAATAATAATTTTAAGAAATTAAGGAAGACACAAACAAATGAAAACATGCCGTGTTCATAAATCAGGAGAATTAACATAATCAAAATGTCCATACTACCCAAAGTAATTTATAGATTCAATGCAATCCCTATTAAAATACCAATGGCTTATTTCACAGATACAGAACAAACACTTCAAAAATTTATATGGAATCATAAATGACCCTGAATAGCTGCAGCAATTTTGAGAAAGAAGAGCAAAGTAGGAAGGATCACAATACCTGATATCAAAATGTATTACACGGCCACTGTAACCAGAACAGCTTGGTACTAGCATAAGAAAAGGCACATGGACCAATGGAACAGAATAGAGAGCCATAAATAAACCCAAGTCTCTATGGTCAATCAATATTTGACAAAGGGGGAAGCGGCATGAAATAGAGCAAAGATTGCCTCTTCAAGAAATGGTGTTGGGCGATCTGGACAGCTACATGCAAAACAAAATGAGACTCAACTTACACCACACACAAAAATAAATTCAAGGTGGATAAAAAATTTAAATATAAGTTGTGACACCATTAAAATCCTAGATGAGAACATAGGCAGGAAAATCTCAGATATTCCATACAGCAATATTTTCACTGATATATCCTCTAGAGCAAGGGACATAAAGGAAAGAATAAACAAATGGGATTCCATAAAAATAAAAAGCTTCTGTACAGCTAAAGAAAACACCATGAAAATGAAAAGAGAACCAACCATATGGGAAAAAATATTTGCCAATGATACCTCAGACAAGGGTTTGTTCTCCAAAATGTATAAAGAACTCACTCAACTCCAGCCCTGGCTGGTGTAGCTCAGTGGATTGAGCGCGGGCTGGGAACCATGAGGTCCCGGTTTGATTCCCAGTCAGGGCACATGCCTGGGTTGCAGGCTGGGTCCCCAGTGAGGGCCATGTGAGAGGCAACCATACATTGCTGTTTCTCTCCCTCTATTTCTCTCTCCCTTCCCCTCTGTCTAAAAATAAATAAATAAAATCTTAAAAAAAAAAGAACTCACACAACTCCACTCTAAGAAGACAAGCAACCCAATTAAAAATGGGCAAAGGACTTGAACAGACTCTTCTCCAAGGAGGACATACAGAGGGCCCAGAGACATATGAAAAGATGCTCAGCACCACTAGCTATCACAGAGATGCAAATTAAAACTACAATGAGATACCACCTCACTCCAGTCAGAATGCCCATCATAAAGAAAGCAACAAACAACAAGTGCTCGAGAGGATGTGGAGAAAAGGGAACCCGAGTGCACTCTTGGTGGGAATGTAGACTGGTGAAACCACTATGGAAAACAGTATAGAATTTCCTCAGAAAACTAAAAATGGAACTGCCTTTTGATCCGGCAATTCCACTGCTAGGATTATATCCTAAGAACCCTGAAAAACAAATCCAAAAGAACTTATGCACCCCAATGTTGCTAGCAGCACAATTTACAATGGCCACATGCTGGAAGCCACCTAAGTGCCCATCATCAAATGAGTGGATCAAGAAACTATAGTACATCTACACAATGGAATTATACAGAGCAGAAAGAAAGAAGGAGCTCCTACCCTTTGCAACGGCATGGATGGAACTGGAGAGCATTATGCTAAGTGAAATAAAACAGGCAATGAAAGACAAATACTCTGTGATCTCACAATTAACAAGAACCTAATCAACAAAACAAAGAAGCAAGCAAAGTATAGCCAAAGACACTAAAATTGTGAACAAGCTGACAATGATCAGAAGGGAGAGGGGAGAGGATAAAAGGGGAAAAGGGTGGAGGGTTTTTACAAGAACAATTATAAAGGACATATGGACAACAACAAGTGGATGTGGAAATGGGGGAGGGAGGGGGATGGTTGGGGTGGAGGGGAGGGGTGGTGGAAAAGGGCAGAAAACTGTACTTGAAGAACAATATAAAAATAATAATAAAAAACAATAATAAAAACCAAAATAGGGTTTATTACATGTTATATCATTCAAGTGAATATTAGGGACTAATGGCTTTATAAAAAGTAAAGTCTATATTCAATATCAAAAAAGAGAAATAATAATTTATATATTGCCTAGAAAATATGATTTACTTTTATTCTCAAATTCACTTTAAATGCTTGGTATACAATTTAACACCTAAGAATAGCAACTATCAACTATTTGCTGTAAGAATTTAAAAAATACGCAGACAAGATTGGATGCATTCAGGGCGGTATGGTTATGGACTAGGGATGGCTGGGGTGGGGGAAGTGGTAGGGGGTAAATGGATACAACTGTACTTGAACAATAATAAAAAAACTACAAACACCCCCCCCAAACAAACAAACATGCACTACCTGACTATTTAGATAGGGGCACTGACCTCTTTTCCCTTAGATTGTCAAATTAAAAAAAAGACAACAGCCCTAACTGATGTCACTCACAGGGTTTGCTGTCATCCCACAAGGCAAATGGTCACCAGTTCCATTCCCTGTCAGGGCACATGCCTGGTATGCAGGCCAGGTCCCTAGTTGGGGCCCTGCAAGACACAGCCGATCAATGTTTCTCTTGCACATCAATGTTTTTCTCTCTCTATTTCTCTCTCCCTTCCTTTCTTTCTGAAAATAAATAAATAAAACATTTTAAAAAAATGACAGCCGCCAACACAATAGCTATGTGGTGTGAGTGCATCAAATCATATCTATTTTTTGTTAGATCAGCAAAAATTATACTATTTTTTGGTGCACTGCAGAATTTTAGTTATTAGTTTATGTGTGCCACAAGATGAAAAGGGTTGAAAAAAATAATTGCCTAAGAATATTCTAGCTAAATTATTTGATAATATTTATAGGGTAATACTTCTCCAAGTAGATAGGTTTCATAAAACAGGTTTTCAATTAAGGGTGAAAAATTATATAATAATTTTAATCACAATTAACAATCAACTGATTAATGGGTTAACATTTATTCATTAATTTAGATGGTATAAGGTTCAATAAAGGGAAGAGTCTGATAACTTCCCAATGTGCAATTCTGCCCATTAGTAATACTAAGCCATGAATTTGATAGGTATTTCACTAAGTTCGATCACACATTTCATGTATGTGATTTGATCAACAACAAAAAATAGGTACACAATATCAAGCTTTTTTACTTTCTTTTCCTTTTTTAAAGAGCAGCTCAATGATTTTGTGAGTTGTTTAGTATAATACAGGGAACTTTGGGGCAAAGTACAAAATGGCACTTTAAACCAGTGCTCATATTCATCTTATTACGATTGTAACTAAGGATATTATTAATTTTGTTATTCACTTTTCTTTAGAACAAAAATCAAAGCTATTTACTTAAACATTATGTATACAACCTTAGGGAACATAATTTTTATAACATTTTAAAATATTGGAATATGAATATCTGTACTAATTTGTCTTTTGACTTCATGGAACAAGGATAGAACAACACAACTATGGAGGGTGATACTGATAATAAAGCTCCTAAACTGAAAAATGTCTTCCTCTTCTTTTGAACTTATCAAATGCTATGCAGTTTCCTGAGAGAATTCATTATGAGAAAAATGTCAATCACAGCTTTAAGACCTCACTTTAAAAGGAACTAATGAGAAAGCAGACTAGAAGGTGAGACTTCATGTTTGTTTTCAAATAAGTGGTCTTAATTTTTCTTGTACAAAAAATTTAAACCAGTTTATTAAGAATATATCTAAACCTTTAATTTTTGCAGCTTTCAAGTAAAGTCTAGCATTTCATTGATACAAAGTCTATAAGAAAAGGTCAGTGGAGATCATGTAATCTTAAATTATGAAATCATCTTTTCAAGTCTTGGCATAATCCCAAGTATAGCACACCTGGATATGTCACTGGTGGTCTTTAACAGAAGTTAGTTCCAAAAAGTGGGAGATTCTGCTACAGGCATGCATTCTTTAACATATTGTTTATTAGCAAAAATCAGCAATCTGGCTTTCTTTAGATCCTCTTGGGCTAACATTTTATAGACTTCATCTCTAGTTACAGAAATACTTTGTTTTTATGGTCTACAACTTTTATAAACTCTATGTTAGTATGGCAAGTGTTCCACGAAGAACAAAGAGATTCTTGGCCAGGGATATCCACCTTAGGAAATATGTACAATTAATCATGATCTCTTCTACATTACTCCTATTGTAGGGGATACATGTATACTTTCACTCATTGAAAATTGGTAAAGGATTCTTAGGGTATAATCCCAGCAGTAGAACTGCCAGGTCAAAAGGCAGTTCCATTTTTAGTCTTTGGAAAAAATTCCATACTGTTTTCCACAGTGGCTGCACCAGTCTGAAGTAGAACCTAATCAACAAAATAAACAAGCGAGCAAAATATAACCAGAGATATGGAAATAAGGAACAAACTGACAGTAACCAGAGGGAATGGGGGGAGGGCAATAATGGGGGAAAAGGGGGAAGGGTCATTGAGGAACATGTATAAAGGACCCATGGACAAAGCCAAAGGGCAGAAGGATCAAGGGTGGGAGGTGGGGATGGATGGGGCAGAGGAGAGTGCTGGGGGGAAAATGGAGATAACTGTACTTGAACAACAATAAAAAATAAACAACTTCAAAAAATTGCTAAAGGTTAGTAGTTTTTCCTGCATTATCCAGTCCAACAATGATAATTTTGTGCTCCTGGTGATTGAACAGTCTCCATATCCTGGAGAGAATTCCCATTCTGGGGTAGATGACTCCTTTCCAGCCATCTTGATCACCTGTCTTTCGCCAGATTAGACTGAAGGGGGGAGAAACATGTTCTGGAGTCTCCACTGCTGGTCCTGTACTGATCACTGGCAAGCTTACTAGGAACCAGCATAAGGCCAAAACCCAGGCCATCCTGCAGCAGTATGACACCATGGCTGCCTCTGAGGCATTCACATGGTTTGTGGACATGGCCATCATGTTGTCTGAATTGAACCTCATAGACCACCATCCTCCCCCAGCTTAAATGACTTGTATTCAAATCCAGTTATTTTTTTTCTGATTGACCAAGTCTGCTGCTGAGACTCTGTTAATTTTTTATTTCAATCACTGTATTCTTTAGCTCCAGAATTAATTTGGTTCTTTTTATGGTTTCTTTCATTGTTTAAATTCTTGTCTTGTTCACGTGTCATTTTCTTTTTGTTTTAAAGATTTTATTATTTTTAGAGAGGGGAAGGGAGGCAGAGAGAGGGAAAGAAACAACAATATGTGGTTGCCTCTCGTACGCCCCCTACCGGGGGCTGGCCTGCAACCCAGGCATGTGTCCTGACTGGGAATTGAACCATGACCCCTTGGTTCGCAGTCCGGAGCTCAATCCACTGAGCCACACCAGCCAGAGCCATGTGTCATTTTGTTGATATCATCATCCATCTCTGTTGTCTTGTAGCTCACTAGACTTCTTTAAAACAGTTATTTTGAGTTATTTTTCAGGCAATCAGTAGATCTTCACTTCTTTGGGGTTGTACTGGAATTGTATTTTGTTCCTTTGGTGGCATCATGTTTCCTTGATTTTTCATGTTCCTTGTAGTCTTGCATTGGTGTTTGCACATTTAAAGGCCTTTAAAGTCAAATTTCCATGGAGAAAGACAGTCATCTACAGTAGGCACAAGAGTACCACCTGAGTGGGGTTCATGGTGGCATAGGGTCCAGTGCTGGGCATAAGGATACATGGGGATGCTGATTCCAGTTGCACATGGAGATGAGGTTGGGGTGGGAAGGTGGTAGCAGAGTTGTGGTGCATGTGCTTTGGAAACACAGATATCATGACAGGGGTGTAGGCACACATACAGTGATGATAATAGAGAATAGGATTGCCTGTAGTGGCACTACGCTTGGGAAGGGAGAATGAGGGTGGAGGTGTCGTGGGTCCAGCCTTAGGGAGGGGGGTCATAATGGCAGTCCCTGTTCCAGAGAGATGAAGCAGTAAGTCTGGCTCTGGGGGAGGGAGTTACAGTAGTGTGGACTCTAGGCAGCTCCATCAGCATCAATGCTGTATAGGGTCAGCACTGGCAAAAACTATACGGGTCCTCCACACCAAAGGCTAGGAATTTCTGTGGTAGCCATGAGATCTGTTGGGATCCTCAATAGGGAAGGCTGCTGCTCATTTTTTCCCATGGAAGGGTAGGTCCCAGCCAAAGGGATCCCCATTGCTGCCAAGCTAGCTGGCCTGGGAGATGGGGTGTTGCAGGGAAAACGCTTCCTGCCCTTTTCTGTTGTCATTTTGCTTTCCATGCTTCAGTTTGTTGCTGGAGCTTCTTAATTGAACTCCAGAGCTCTCAGCCAACACTGTTTCCATCCATGGGTAGTTGTTAGGTAATTGTTTCTGTTGGCGTCTCTGGGCTAGAACCTCCTAGTCTGTCATTTTGCCTACATTAACCATAGTCTAATCTTATGTTGTTAATGTTTTCTAAAGCTAAATCTGGTTTTACTAACAAAACATTACATTTTATGAAGAAATCTATCTTCATCGGTAAGTACACAATTTAAGGGTTTAATATGAACACAATAACTACTATTGAGATAAAAATTTTTAAGTGAAAAAACAGGATTTGCCTGTTGGATATTAGGTAAGAATCAGAACTGATATGAAATTACTTAAACTTGGGTCAAAATCAAAATTCAGAATGAAGCCATGCAAGGTAAACAGTAAGTATCTGTTATCAGGATTATTCAGATATGTTACTGTCCGATGAGCAGAAATGTCTGCCCTTTCTATACTTAGCTCTGTAAGTACTTCATATAATTTTGAAAATTCTAAACAACTAATTAACACATTTATATATCAATATAGACATTTTGGAGGATAATTTGTCATTCTCTATATTTATAATGTATGTATTTTTGACTCAAAAGGAATTTGTCATATGAAATCTCATAAGCAGCCAAAGAAACAGAATTTTTAGTAGCATTGTGTCAATAGGGAAAATTTTGTGACAATACAAATATTCATCAGTCTAGAATTTATCAGACTAGTTAAATTAATGATGGTTTAATTATATAATAGAATACAATATAGCTATTAAAGTGGGTTATATTTGTATACACTGCCATGAAAAGTTACCGAAAATATATTGTTAAGTAAATAAAACAAATTATAACACAAATGTATATTATAATCTCAGTTGGGCATATAAAAATATATATGAGACCCACTGCCAGCCTCAATGGATACTCACTGATCAATGATTTTGGTTGGAGTCGTATATAAGATAAGGATACAGCTGGCCATGGGTTCACTCTTTGTCTACAGAGCCAGATTAAGACACAAAGTCAGGTTAGTTAAATACATACATAACAAACACCAGAATGTTCTTGACATTCCCAGATGCCACTGACAAGAGCTCTGTTTGAACACAGAGATAGAAAGGTAGAAGATGTGGCATATAATAATGCCATTAAACCTTCCTATTTTGATAATAGAATGGCAATTACTTGCCACGGAGGCATGTGCAAAGGTGAGGGAAAATCATAAATAGCTTTTTAAATTCAAAGAAATGTATATTAATGTTAAACTCTGCCAGCTTCTAACTTTACTACTGTTAGTGTGCAAAAATGAAAGCAAATATAAATGCTTCTGACACATTTTGACAAATTTTTCAATGCATAAAAGCAGGCAGAAAAATAGCATCTTAGAAGAGCTTCATGTATCATGTAGGCTGCTCAGCTGACATTGATAAAGTCCTTACTGGATGTGATTTCTCCTGTTCTAATCTACAGTCTCATAGTAATGTAAACAACTTGACCCCATATTAATACTGATTTCATGGTCTTTTAATTAAATCCAGATTAAATTAAGGAGTCAGCTCCCCAGTCATATGTGTCACATCTAGGGCAATGGAAATAATTAGGCTCTTGATTTAATGTAGTCTGTCTTTTTCCTGAACAGTTTTTGTGAGAAACAGGTGGAGAGCTAATATAAGGGAAGGAAAAGATGAGTATCTGTCACGAATTCTGGCCAGCAAAATTTATATTGCCATGGCAGGTGTACACATAATACACTGGACTAGAAATTCCAGGACCGCGCAACCCTTCCATTATCATCTTGGAGAGGCCCCCAGCATCATGTTGACTGGCTTTTTATTGCTGTTTCTCGGGCACATGGTCTTCATTAACTATGCAAAGGTTGCAGATTTGCATTACGTGGTACATACCCAAAATGGTGCATCAAAAGGATAGATATGCAAATGAAAAGACAATAGACTTGGGCTGAACTCTAAAGGAATAACAATGCGGGTCTAGGGAAACTAGGCGTACATTAGCATAAGTTCTTTTGATTCAGGGAGAGAGAGGTTTTAGCAAGAGGAAGTTTTAAATCTAAAAAATATGCCATCCTGATTCACCCACAGGAAATTACGTTGTCACACATGTGGGTCCTACTTGCCGTCCCATGTTCCATGGGATTTTTTGCTCCTTTAGATGTGAAACATTAGGGCTACATTTCCCATGGTGAGATGAATGAATTCTGTTTAAGTATCTAGAGGAAGTGATTCTAAATATTCAAAAAGAGGCATAGTAACAAAAGTTATACATAAGCACAGAGAGGAAAAAGAGACTTCTACTCCATAACATTTCAAAAACCTACAAGTGGAACCTAATCAATGAAACAAACACAGAAGCAAAATAGAACCAGAAACATTGAAATTAAGAACAAATTGACAGTAACCAGAGGGGAGGTGGGAGGGGATAATGGCAGGGAAGGGGGGAAGTGTTTTCAAGAACATCTATAAAGGACACATGGACAAAACCAAAGTAGGGTAAGATTAAGGGTGGGAGGTGGGGATGGCTAGGGTGGGGAGAAAATGGAGACAACTGTACTTGAACATCAATTAAAAAAAAGAAAAGGAAAAGAAAAAGAAAACATGAAATATTTAAATGGATGCTAGAAAATATGATTACTTCTATCAGATCTTTTTTTACTAATTTTCCCACTTGTTTACCAATAGTTGAATGTGCACATAGACCACAGTGTTTATTATATAATAAAGCAATTAAAGAAAAACTGGCCCTTAACTAATAATTTGAGTTTCACAGAATGAATAGGTATCTCTTGCTTTACTCCATTTCAGTTATGGTATGCAATATCTAAAAGGGCTCTAAAGGGCCCCTATGACCACTTTTCCTTGGATGTGTAGTGGAACCAGTAACTTGCTTGGAACAAATAAAACACAGTAAAAGTGATCAAAGTAATGGGAAGTACCTTCTGGGTAAGTTTACAAAAGACTCTGGCTTCCATCTTGCTTGCCATCTCTCACCCTTTCTCATGCTCTCACAATCTCTCTTTCTTGGAGCTATTGCTCTTGGGGAAGCCAACTACCATACCCTGAGCAGCTTTGTGGAGAGGTCCAAGTGGCAAGGAACTGATATTGCTGGCCAATAGCCAGAGAAGAACTTAGGCCTGCTGAACACCAAGCAAGTGAGCTTGGAAGTGAATTTTTCAAGGTCAGCCAAATACCATGTGAGTGAGCTTGAAAGCAACCCCCGACCCTTTTGAGCTGTTAGAAACCCTCAGGCAGAAGCATTTAGCTAAGCTGGGATCAGATTCCTGCCACACAGAAACTATGAGATAATAAATGTTTGCTGTTTTAAATCATTAAGTTTTGGGGTCACTTGCTATGCAGCAATAAATAATACACAGTAATTTTTTTAAAAAATGTGTTTAATTTTTCTAAATAATTCCATTTTACCTGTATGAGAGGAGTAAGCTCCCTATTTAAAAATACTATTTTTCCTGAAAATAAAGGGTAATTTAGTAAAATTTAATCACCCCTGATTACTAGTTTTGTCAAATTCAATTTACATATAACAAGAATTCCTAATGTCTGGCATGCTATAGGATGCATACTTTAACCTGAAATATGGTAGCTGGATCATAAATGGCAATATGCAGACTGCTATATAAACTTTGCTGAGTTCTTAATGTATACCAGGCACTATTCAAAATGCTAAAAAAAAAACATGTATTACAACATTTAATCCTCACCAAAAAAATATAATTACCCTGTATTTTGCCATGTATAATGCACACTTTTTGCCCAAATTTTTGAGGGAAAAATAAAGATGCAGATTATACATGCATATAATGATTACATACCATGAGTATAATAATGGGTATGATAATCCCATGTATAATGCTCACTAAAACATGAGTGCACATTATACATGGCAAAAATCACTAAGTATAATTTTAGATTATAATTTTTAATTTTTAAAAGATTTTATTTATTTTTAGAGAGAGGAGAAGGGAGGGAGACAGAGAGGGAGAGAAACATCAGTGTGTGGTTGCCTCTCACGTGACACCCTCTGGGGACCTGGCCCATAACCCAGACATGTGACCTGACTGGGAATTGAACCAGCGACACTTTGATTCACAGGCCAGTGCTCAATTCACTGAACCACACCAGCCAGAGCACTAAGTAGAATTTTACAATCCCATTTAACACATAGAGAAACTGAGACACAGAGGGCAATGGAGGTTATGCAGCTTGCCCCAAGTCACACAGCAGGAAGATTCCAACTCAGACACTCAGAATCTGGAATCCACCATCTCTTCCACAACAGTGTGCCACCTCTCCTATGAACCCACGTTCAATTCTGGGACTCTATTCTTTGTGCATAATGTTATGTTCTTTTTGATGACATAGCATATATATTTTAGATGATAGATGTAAATGTTAACAAGGATCAACGTTAACTTGTGGTGAACCATGGATGCCCTGGGAGACAGTATAATATGAGTAGTTAAGAATGAGGCCTCTAGAGTAAGTGTCTAAATTTCAATCCTACTCAGCCAATAGTTATTTGTGTAATTTGGGTTGTTAACTTATCCTATCTTAGATTCATTTCATCAAACATAAACCATAACTATATCCATCCTTGCCTTATAATGCTGTTGTAAGAATTAAATGATAATACATGGAATGGTCTGGATTTGTACCTAGATTCACTAACCACTTAATGATAGTTAATGTTAACTATTACTACTATAATTATTACCTAACAGAAGAGAACAAATTTTATCAGGGCTTTAGACTCTATTCTTTCCAAGAGCTATCTAAATAAGTAGAGAAAGCAGACTAAAGGAGAGATAGTGAAAGAAAGCAGCATGTGGGTATTGGCATTCTACCTGCTTGTCATACCTAGTTTTTAAACCTTTATTGCAGACTAAGTAAATAGTATTTCTGTTACAAATGAGGAAGCTTTAATTGAGGAACTTATCCAAGGTTAAAAAGCTAGTCAGTAACAGAGTAACATACCTACCAGGTACCACTGGGTGTTAAAACCAAGGCACATTTGATTATTTCAAAGACAGACTTCAGGGTTTAAAAATCAGAGGAAAGGGGAAACTACCCTAAATTGCAAAGGCACATTTAAAAATCAGTTAAATTTAGGCGTTCCTCAATGCACTAGATGAAATTGACTTAATTGATACACATAGAGCCTTTCACCCCAAAGAAGCTAAATACACATTCTTTTCAAATGCACATGGAACATTTTCGAAGACAGACCATATGATAGGACAAAAAACAAGCCTCAATAGATTCAAGAAAATTGAAATCATATCAAGTATTTTATTTGACATCAAGGGACTGAAATTAGAAACAAACCCCAAGGAAAAAAAAACCCCAAACACTCATGGAGATTGAATAGCATGCTATTAAGCAACAAATGCATCAAGAATGATATTAGGAAAGAAATAAAAAAGTTTCTCAAAACAAATGAAAATGAACTTACAACAGCCCCAAACTTATGGGACACAGTGAAGGCAGTTCTGAGAGAGAAGTTCAAAGAGATACAGGCCTACTAAAAATGATAGAAACATTCCAAACAAACAACCTAACCCTACACCTACAAGAACTTGATGAACAACAACAAAGACAGCCCAGAGCAAGTAGAAGGAAGGAAATAACCAAGGTAAGAGCAGAATTAAATGACATAGAGACTAAAATCACAATTCTAAGGATCAATAAATCCAGGAGCTGCTTCTCTGAAAATATAAACAAAATTGACAAGCCTTTAAGCAGGTTCGTCTAGAAAAAAAGAGAGGGGACCCAAATAAACACAATCAGAAATGAAACAGGAGAGATAAGAATAGATGCCACAGAAATACAAAGGATTGTAAGAACCTACTATGAAGAACTGTATGCCAAGAAACTTGAAAACCTAGATGAAATGGAAAAAATTCTAGAAAAATATAATCTTGCAAAACTCAATGAAGAAGAAGCAGAAAGCCTGAACCACCAATACCAGCAGACAAAATTGAAGCAGTAATCAAAAAACTCCTGACACACAAAAGCCCTGGACCAAGTGGTTTCACAGGAGAATTCTACAAAACATTTAAGGAAGAACTAACACCTATCCTTCACAGAATATATCAAAAAATACAAAATGATGGAAGACTCCCAAACTCCTTTTATGAAGGCAGCATCATCCTAATCCCAAAACCAGGTAAAGACACAACAAAGAAAGAAAACTTCAGGCCAATATAGCTGAAGAACATAGATGCTAAAATCCTCAACAAAATATTGGGAAACCACATCCAGCAATACATTAAAAAGATCATACACCATGACCAAGTGGGATTCATCCCAGGGATGCAAGGATGGTACAATATTTGCAAATCAATACACGTGATACATCACATAAACAAAGCGAAAGACGAAAATCACATGATCATATCAATAGATGCAGAAAAAGTATTCGATAAGGTACGGCACCCATTTATGATAAAAACACTCAGCAAAGTGGGAATAGAGGGAAAATTCCACAACATAATAAATGCCATCTATGAGAGACCTACAGCCAACATCATACTAAATGGGCAAAAACTAAATTTTTTCCCACTAAGATCAGGAACAAGACAAGGTTGTCAACTATCACCACTTCTTTTCAATATAGTATTGGAAGTTTTAACTACAGCAATCAGACAAGAAGAGGAAATAAAAGGCATCCAAATTGGAAAAGAGGAAAATAAAACTGCCGTTGTTTGGAGATGACATGATAGTGTACATAGAAAATCCTACAGATTTTGCCAAAAAACTACTCGACCTAATAAATGAATTTGGCAAAACAGTGGGATACAAAGTCAATATCTAGAAATCAAAGGCATTTTTGTATACCAACAATGAAACCTCAGAAGCAGAAATCAGGAAAAAAAATCCCATTTGATATAGCAACAACAACAACAACAACAAAAAATACCTAAGAATAAACCTGACCAAGGAAGTAAAAGACCTGTACTCAGAAAACTACACAACCCTGAAGAAATAAATCATGGAATACACCAACAAATGGAAACATATACCATGCTCATGGATCAGAAGAATCAACATAATCAAAATGTCCATACTACGCAAAGCAATTTATAGATTCAATGCAATCCCTATCAAAGTACCAATGGCATATTTCACAGATATAGAACAGACTTCAGAAATTTATATGGAACCATAAACGACCCCGAATATGTGCTGCAATTTTGAGAAAGAAGAGCAAAGTAGGAGGGATCACAATACCTGAGATCAAACTGTATTACAAGGCCACTGTAATCAAAACAGCCTGGTATTGACATAAAAAGACAGAGAGACCAATGGAACGAAATAGAGAGCCAAGACATAAACCCACATCTCTGTGGTCAATTAGTTTTTGACAAAGGGAGCAGCAACATCAAATGGAGTAAAAATAGCCTCTTCAACAAATGGTGTGGGAAATCTGGACAGCTACATGCAAAAAAACGAAACGCGAGCACCAACTTACACTATACACAAAAATTCAAGGTGGTTAAAAGACTTAAATATATATCATGACACCATAAAAGTCCTAGAGGAAAACATCAGTAGGAAAATCTCAGACATTCCCTGCAGCAACATCTTCACTGATTTGTCCCCTAGAGCAAGGGACATAAAGGAAAGAATAAACAAATGGGACCTCATCAAAATAAAAAATTCTTCATGGCTAAAGAAAACAGTATTAAAATAAAAAGAGAATCAATCGTATGGGAAAATATATTTGGCAACGATACCTCAGACAAGGGTTTGATCTCCAAAATATATAAAGAACTCATATGACTCCACTCCAAGAGACCAAGAAAAAAAAAACCAATTAAAAAATGGGCAAAGGACTTGAATAGACACTTCTCCAAGGAGGACATACAGAAAGCCCAG
This sequence comes from Micronycteris hirsuta, assembly GCA_004026765.1. Lineage (NCBI taxonomy): Eukaryota > Metazoa > Chordata > Mammalia > Chiroptera > Phyllostomidae > Micronycteris > Micronycteris hirsuta. The sequence goes on from PVJI01013362.1 coordinate 16,202, forward strand.
AGACATATGAAAAGATGCTCATCATCGCTAGCCATCAGAGAGATGCAATTTAAAACCACAATGAGATACCACCTCACACCAGTCAGAATGGCCATCATAAACAAAGCAAGAGATAAGTGTTGGAGAGGATGCAGAGAAAAGGGAACCCTACTGCACTGTTGGTGGGAATGCATACTGGTTCAGCCACTGTGGAAAACAGTATGGAACTTCCTCAGAATACTAAAAATGGAACTGCCTTTTCACCCAGCAATTCCACTGCTGGGATTATACCCTAAGAGCCCTGAAACTCTAATCCAAAAGAACGTATGCACCCCATTGTTCATAGCAGCACAATTTACAATAGCTAAGTGCTGGAAGCAACCCAAGTGCCCATCAGCAAATGAGTGGATCAAGAAAATATGGTACTTTTACACAGTGGAATTCTACACATCAGAGAGAAAGGAGGAGCTCTTACCCTTTGCTACAGGATGGATGGAACTGGAGAGAATTATGCTAAGCGAAATAAGCCAGGCAGTGAGGAACAAATACCATATGATCGCACCTTTAACTGGAACATAAGCAACAAAAGAAAAAAGCAAGCAAAATATAAGCAGAGACATTGAAATTAAGAACAATCTAACAATAGCCAGAGGGAAGGGGAGAGGGGATTGTGGAGAGAAGGGTTTTCAGGAACTACTACAAAGGACACATGGACAAAACCAAGGGGGAGGGTGGAAGCAACGGAAGGAGGTGGGCTTGGGTGTGGTGGGGAGGAGGGGAGGGGCGAAAATGCATACAACTGTAATTGAAGAACAATAATGTAATAAAGAAAATAGAAAGTCCACAAAAAAATTTATGTGTTCCTTTTATTTTCCCTGTACACATGTAATCATTGCCTAACTTCTGTAAGCTTCTATGCAAGATCCACACAGTTGCCAGACAGGTTTGTACAGGTTGTGCCCTGTGCAAGGTGACTAGCCAATGGAAAAAACAGGTTGAAATCCAGCCCATAATCTTCTGTCAAGCCTTGAGCCAAAGGGTGTACATTTGCCTTAGAAGAGGAACATTTTTCTATTGTACACATTAGTGAAAAATGAACCAACAGAGACCCGAAATGTATGGTGATGAATATGACCTAATCCCTGCCATCTACTAAAAATTCAGATTGTGCTTAGATTATCAGATAGTAAAAACCTTAATTCTTGGTTATCAAGAAATTCTAAGTGAGATCTACCTGGTCTAAAGGTAAAAAAGCAGGGTAGAATTAAGAAGTAAAATCCTGGCCCTTGCTGGGTGGTTTAGTTGGTTGGAGCTTCGCCCCATGCATCAAAATGTTGCAAGTTCAATTCCCCATCAGGGCACATACCTACATTGTGGATTCAATTCCTGGTCAGGGTGTACATAGGAGGCAACTGATTAATGTTTCTCTTTTTCTCTCTTGCTTCCTTTCTCTCTAAAACCAAGAAACATATCCTTGGGTGAGGATTAAAAAAAGAAGAAAATCCTGGAAAGGAGACAAGAGGTAGTAAGCTGAACCTAAAAGAGGCTTAGATGTAGTACCTAAACTGTGATCTAGAAATTTATGTAACTGTAGCCCAAGATTATTTACCATGTGAGATTAAATTCTTGTACTCTTAACTATTGCTGTTGGCTTAGTACTGATGAGGAGAAATGACAGGCGGTTATTACATGGTGGCGAGATTGTGTTTATTAGGCTGTTCCTTAAAGGATAGACTTGGGGATTGTTTGAGCCCTGGGATGGCAGAAGCAAAGCAGTGCAGGGTAGCTTCTGCTGTTTCCCCACAACTTACTTATTACTCTTTACTGAGTAATTTGGGGCATTGTTTTCTTCATCTTTAATTTTAAATTCAATTTCCTAAATGAAATTATAACAACATAAGGCTAACTATGGCTGTAATTATATACTTTTTCATCTCATGGAACATTGACATAAAACTCTAATGAGCAATGTTCCTCAAAAAAGCAAAACAAACAAACAAAAAAAAAAACCCAAGGACTTCCTTTGATAGTTTAGACAAAGCATTTGATCAGAAGCAAGAACTTTAATACTCGATTTTGAATGATCAAGAGCAATGTTACTTCATTTGGGAAATGTTCTTTTATTGCCTGATAGCCCTTTAAGTTATATAAGGATGTCATCTGTAAACCTTATAATATTTAGGAGAGAAGATGCATTTCTCCTTTATTAGCTTTGATATATAATGTTACAATTATAAGAAATCACTTTGTAACTTTTATTACAATATAGTAGTCTCATTTACTCAGACATTTCCCAGTTGTTATTATAGCAAACTCAAAATAAACAGAGCCATGGTAGAGTGAGCAGTTGTGGAGCAGAGATTCAGGTACAATGAATAAATTAAATGTGTGTGGGGGGCGAGGGGTTGGTTGGTTACTATGCAATGGAAACATTAGCACAGCAAAGGGTGGGATTTTATTATAAAGATGCATTTCTTTCTCCAAGACTCCAGAGGCAGAAATACAGTTAGGTCTTATGAGGTACTGGAAACACGAATTGAAACGCCATCTGAAAACTATTTATTCTGTTTGCAATTCTCTTTTCTTACGGCCTTGTGGTCTTTCATCATTGCTTCTATTTGACGTTTTCATTTTTCTTTCTCTACAGTCTTTCACAGCCTTTATCTACATATGGCATAAGAGGCCTACCCCACAACTCTCAATTCTTCTTTATGTTATATAAATAGGTTAAAATCACAATAGATAAAATAGACTTGCTATTAAACCATAATGACCAAGAAAGAATGGAAATCATACAAGAGAATGATCCTTAGTCTCCAGTCCCACAGTGACCTACCATTGGGACTGCATGCACATATCCTCCCCCTACTTTTCCCCCTTCCAGAGGCATAAATTGATTCTTTACCTATGTTACTGTAATGGGGGGTTCTGTCCACTTCTAAGTGGAAAATGAAATCAAGAGGCAGGTATTTGCATATCTCCAGTGACAAATAATATTGTTGGAAACTTTAAAAAGATAAGGGTTTTTATATGAAATAAAGACCAATGTCCTACTGAAAAGAGGAAGCATTGTTTTGTAATAGTTTCCACTATCCCAGTGTTTCTGAAAATTTACAATAACATGGAGGATTTTTTAAAATACGGATTACTGAACCCTATGCCCAGAGTTTCTGATTTAGTAAAGAATGGAGCACACAATTTTGTACTTCCAACAGGTTTCCTGGGGCCACAGCATACAAACCACTGTATCAGTATATTTGCCATTATTAGTTTTGGGTCAGTCAAATGGGCTTTAAATTCTTCTAAGACCTTAGTCAAAGGTACTCGCTGTGCTGGAATGAGGCAGACAAGTTAGCAGTGATACAGGAAAGCAGAAGGCAGGAAGGGAGAGGTAACTATCCAGAGGTATCTTGGTTTTGTAAAATACTGACTTTTACTCCTTTAAATAGCTGCTGATGTTAGGCTATCTGTTGGCTCCTTTCTGAATATACTACTGTGTGTTTCTATTGCTGACAAAACAAGGGCAAAGCAGACAAAACCTGTCTTGATAAGATACAGTGTTGCAGAGTAATAGATTGTTGTGTTCCACATAGCAATGTTACTACATAGGGATATTTAATGGAATGAACAAACACTTCAGAAGTAAAAAGATAAAATATTTATGGTCTCATATGGCACCTTTTATTTTAAAATATTAACAATAAACTAATTCATCGCCTTCCTTTCAGAGGAAAAATGTCTTGTGAGATATAATAAAGGATTTGAAATAGTAACAGGAAAATAAATTCTATCAAAAATGTTTTAATGTTCTGTGTCCACTGAAAGCATCGGTTTTGAACAATCTCTCCCACTTACAGTATGTCTTGGTCTCGTGTATGTTAATATAATCAAGTTTTCAAAAGCTATATCCCTAGATACATGGCACTATGCATTTGTGAAAACCCATAGAACTTTACAGCAGAAAGAGTAAACCTTAATGTATGTAAGTTTACAATAAATTACTTAGGAGCTGAGGAGAGCCTGGGATGGAATGCAGACTGTGAAAATAGAATCTAATTGTATTCAAAGTGTATGCAACGCCTTCACTGAAAGAAAAGGGGGGGATACCTGCTGACAAAAGTAATTTTAGAAATGAGCGGCATAAATAATTGTACATAAACACTGTACTCTAATTGATAAAATTATTAATGATGAAAATACAGGTTAGCAATTCTGAGACCACTATAAATGTTTACTAGAACTGAACAATTATGTAAATGGATAGCAAATGATGGGAGCTAGGTTTCTTGCTATTGGAGTGGGAGGTTAGAGAAAAACAATGGGAAAAGATTAGAATGATTGTGTGGTAAAGGATTACAGTGGAAAACATCAATGTGAAGCCATATTTAGCTGAATAGAGATATAGATAGATGCATATAGAAATATTTGTATATATGTATATACATAGATTAGTATACACAGATATCTCTTCTATTAGCTGAGAGGGCCTAGAAGCAATGACATCCAGTAATACAGAGCATTTCAGCACCTACATCTTGATTTATAATATTATTCTCCATGTAAAAGGTACCAGAGCTCCTTGGAGAAAAGACCAATTCAAGGATTCTGATGGGTAATATACAAGATGAGTCTGGAGTATCTCAAGTGCCAGAAACTAAGGAAATGCTCAAAGAATCAAAGTAATGGGAGAATAACACAGGGACACAGGAGCCACCTGCAAGAGTTCTTACTAACCAAAGCTGGAACAATTTGAGTAACAAATCAAGTAGTATGAAATTACAGCCCAAGGTATAAAGTATATAGTCATGAGTCTATATTGATATAAATTGATGATTGAATAAGTGAATAAATAAATGGTAGGGGGAGAGAAACAAGTATCTCATGAGGAAGAATTCCATATAAATTATGTAGACACTCTGCCCTCAATGCGGTGAGACATAATTCTCAACCCTTAATTGTGGGCACCAGGGAGCATAGACAGGCAAAAAATAGGAAATTTACAGTGGAGGAAACTAATACCACCTCAGCCAGATCAAAGTCAATATTATTAATGATAAGATATGGATGGCATGTACGCTTGGTGTGGTGTGATGAAAATGGCACTTTATGTCTATGGTTTTCCTTCCTCAAAACCCATAACCCAAGTATAATCATAAGGAAAACAAACCAAAAAAATCCCTATCAGTACTCCTCAAAACTTTCAAGGTTATCAAAAGCAAGGCAAGTTTAAGAAACCATGACAGCCATTTTCCTTCCATCTAGGAAAGATTGGTTAAAATTCTCAATTGTTTATTAACAATTTTCCTCACCTCAGAGATCAAAGTACTGTGCATGGAAGCTTCAAATCTCTGAGGAAATCAGCTGTTTTCAAGGCATTACTCTTGTTAGATTTGACAAAGTTTGAGTATCTCCTGAGAAGTCAACCTACACCTGAAGAATGAGAATTGACAATTGCCTCCTGTTTCTCAGCTGCCTGCCACTATGGCCACCAAATGAAACAACAACTGCAAAAAAGCTATAGAAAACACTGAAATGGAATGATGCACTACTGAGTGAGGTCTTATAACAGCCACTTAAGGAGGTAATAATTTGAGTTTTGATCTGAGTGAGAGTGGGTTATGTGACCAAGGGAGGAACTACTAGGGCAGAAACAAATCACAAGGGTGAAGATCCAAGAAGGAAAGGATCTAGATGAGAGTAGAGAAGTAGGCAGTTGGGTCAAGTAACACCTTGTAAGTCGGGGTTCATTGTTTGAATTCATCCTTAGTGCAAGTGGTAGTCATCTGAGGATTTTATGTACTAGAGAGGTGTGACTTACTAAACCTTTTTGATAACTTTTATTGAAGTAATACAAACAAACATACTTTAAACTAAATAAATCATGTATACAGATTGAAGTGCTAATTCGTGGGTGACTTCAAGTGTTTCAGTGATAATTGCCCTCTAAAATCATCATCATAACTCCGAAAGCTTTTTCCCCTCTCTTTGCTTACAAATGAAAAATCATTTTAATTGAAGCATGTAAAAAATCATAGATCTTATGTGGCCTGTTGGCATAGATTGCTGCCCCTGCTCCTGGACTTTCTTTTGGCATAATCAAAGATTAAACAGTAGAGTGGAATTCAAAATAATTTCCTCTAAATGACCTTTTTTTTCTGCTCAGATATTGTATCTCCATTTTATAATGAGGTTGCTGAGTGCCACCAATGGTACAGAATTCTTAAAGAGGGAGAAATAGTTTTCAAACATTTTTTTGCTGTTAAGATTTTGATATATTTTCTTTAACCTTTTGTTACACATGGTTTCTTTTTATATACAATTTCTTACTGAGATATAATTCATATACCATAAAAGTAACCCCTTTAAAATGAACATTTCGGTGTTTTTTGGTTTATTCACTAAGTGTGCAGCTATCACTACTATCCAATTCCAGAACATATTCACCACCCTCAAATGAAACTTTGTATCCTTTCACCTTCATCCATCAATCCTCTCATGGTTTTCCCATCTAACCCTAGGAAACCACTAGTCTACTTTCTGTCTCAAAGGGTTTGTTTATTCTGGATATTTCATGCAAATGTAATCATACAATATGTTACCTTTTTACATCTGGCTTCTTTCACTTAGCATAATGTTTTCTAGCTTCATCCTCATTGTAGGATGAATCAGTACTTCATTGCTGTTTTTTAAGATTTTATTTATTTATTTTTAGAGAGAGGGAAAGGCAGGGAGAAAGAGAAGGAAACATCAATGTATGGTTGCCTCTCACACGCCCTCTACTGGGGACCTGGCCATCAACCCAGGCATGTGCCCTGACTGGGAATCGAACCACCAACTCTTTGGTTCACAGGCCCATGCTCAATACACTGAGCTACACCAGCCAGGACAGTACTTCATTGCTTTTTATGATTGAATAATGTTTCATGGTATTGATATACCACCTTTTGTTTATCCATTCATTAGATGATGAACATTTGAGTTGTTTCCACTCACTGGCTATTATGAATATTGCTGCTATAACCATTCACGTACAAGTTTTTGTATGGATATATGTTATTCATTGTATATATACCTAGCAGTGGAATTGCTGGGTTATGCTTATTGTCTAAGGAATTTCCAAACTAGTTTCCAAGAGGCTGCACTTTTTTATATTCCTATCATCAATGTATAAGAGTTCTGCTCCCTCTGCATTCTTGCCAACAATTATAATTATCTGTTTCTTTGATTATAGTCATCCTAGTCAGTGGATTTGATTTGCATTTCCCTAATGAGTGATGATATTGAGCATCTTTAAACATTTAATGCCTATCAGCCAAGATATTATTTCTTTGTGCAGTTGTTTCTTTAATTAGATAGGAAAAGGTTATAAAAATACATATACTATCTCTTTTTTTATTACTTTATTGTTCTTCAATTACAGTTGTCTGCATTTTCTTCCTCCCCTCCTCCCCTCCCATCCAACCCCACCTCCCTCCCTTGCTTCCACCCTCCCCCTTGGTTTTGTCCATGTGTCCTTTGTAGTAGTTCCTGAAAACCCTTCTCTCCACAATCCTCTCTCCCCTCCCCTCTGGCTATTGTTAGATTGTTCTTAATTTCAATGTCTCTGCTTATATTTTGCTTGCTTTTTTCTTTTGTTGCTTATGTTCCAGTTAAGGGTGAGATCATATGGTATTTGTTCCTCACCGCCTGGCTTATTTCACTTAGCATAATGCTCTCCAGTTCCATCCATCCTGTAGCAAAGAGTAGGAGCTCCTCTTTTCTCTCTGATGTGTAGAATTCCACTGTGTAAAAGTACCATATTTTCTTGATCCACTCATTTGCTGATGGGCACTTGGGTTGCTTCCAGCACTTGGCTATTGTAAATTGTGCTGCTATGAACAATGGGGTGCATACATTCTTTTGGATTAGAGTTTCAGGGCTCTTAGGGTATAATCCCAGCAGTGGAATTGCTGGGTGAAAAGGCAGTTCCATTTTTAGTATTCTGAGGAAGTTCCATACTGTTTTCCACAGTGGCTGAACCAGTATGCATTCCCACCAACAGTGCAGTAGGGTTCCCCTTTCTCTACATCCTCTCCAATACTTGTTTGTTGATTTGTTTCTGACTGGTATGAAGTGGTATCTCATTGTGGTTTTAATTTGCATCTCTGTGATGGCTAGTGATGCTGCACATCCTTTCATATGTCTCTGGGCCCTCTGTATGTCCTCCTTGGAGAAGTGTCTGTTCATATACTATCTCTTATATTTCCTTTTTGACTTTCCTTTCATTTATTTATGACAATTCAAATTATTATCTATGTCCCTTCATTTCAGCCTTAAGAAATTCCCTTAATATTTCTTGTAGGGCAGATATGCTAGTTACCAATTTTTAAAAAATTTTAAAAATATATAATCTTTATTATTTTCCATTATCATTTAGTCTCCCTACACTCACTTCCCCCCTAATTTTTGTTAGTCTATTATGTACCCCACCTATTATCTGATACTCCATCAGGCAACCACAATGTTCAACATTTGACTCTGGTCTTCCTACTCATCCTGTATTTTTTCCATAAAACAACAGATGGCAAGGAGATCTTCAGAATGACTATTTCAACCAGTGGGTGGAAACAGCACTTAGAGAAAAGTGGAACAAGATGGTATGTATGGAATATCACTTAAGTTCAAGAAGTTCAAATATTAATCATGTCTCACAAAATGAACTAGAGATATTTTTGATCCTTATAAGAATAAAAATCCTCCAAAATATGCATAAACATTTGCTTTCACCAAGATGCAAATGTGTGTTCCCAGAGATACAATATTACATGTGCATTCAAATACTCCCACTCCAATATGTATAAGAACCCTCTACAACCTAGGAAAGTGCCAGTCAGGAAGTAATTTTTTGTTTCTCCAAGCTTAATTTAAAATAGAAAATTATAAGTTCCCAGAAGCACATCCTGAGAATAATTAAGAATATGTAGGTAATACTAATATTTATATGATAGTTTGGCATCCAGAGTTCATTCAAAGCAAACTAGAGACAACTGTAACAGGATACTAGAGTTCTGTAGGCACATCTGCCAGGCACTAGAGAATGAAGATACTTGCAAACTATGTTTATGGCAGGTTAGCATTTTCTTACGTCTCACAGCATGAAAGCAGCATGTCACCTACATGATATAATGACAAGCTTGACTTACTGTCTCCATTGTCGGGATCTTCAGCAAAAGCCACTTTAACTCCTGCCTGCAGGTTCAGCCTGGTTTGGAGCTCTAGGGAAAACCTAGTTTTGAGATGTGTTAAGTATAATAACTGCATTTACAGATCCAAAGTTCTGAGATTCAGTATCAAGTCAGAGATACTGACATTCACACTGACCTACCCCCTAGTTTCAGTAGGTAGCAAGATAGTGCTTTTATTCCTTATGTTCAAGGCCTAGCCTGAACCATTATTTATGATACCATTATACCATTAGGACATTCAACTTATGAGGAAATCAAAAGAGAGTCAAAGAGGAGGAAATGTAAGTTCCAGAGACAAGTTTTTTTCTATATCACATTTTTTCATCTAATTTAAATTCCAGGACATGCATTCTTATACTCAGAGAGTGTACTTTTGGCTATCTGATATTCATGTCAAAGAATAATAAACTATATATTAGAATGCCTGTGTTCTAATTATAGCTCATCACATATTAACTGTGTGAGATTTCCCTCTCCTAGGTTCAGTATTCATATCCAGTTAATGAGGACAATCATCAGGTCATTTTAAATATTAAATGAAAATATATCCTGAGGAAATTCCATACTTTTTTCTACAGTGGCTTCATCAGACAAGGGTTTGATTTCCAAAATATATAAAGAACTCATATGACTCCACTCCAGGAAGACAAACAGCCCAATTAAAAAATGGGCGAAAGACTTGACAGACACTTCTCCAAGGAGGACATACAGAGGGTCCAGAGACATATGAAAAGATGCTCAGCATCACTAGCCATAAAAGAGATGCAAATTAAAACCACAATGAGAGATACCACCTCACACTGGTCAGAATGGCCATCATAAACAAAGCAACAGATAAGTGTTGCAGAGGATGTGGAGAAAAGGGAACCATAGTGCACTGTTGGTGGTAATGAAGACTGAGAGAAATGAGCTTATACCCTTTGTGACAGCATGGATGGAACTGGAGAGCATTATGCTAAGCGAAATAAGCCCAATGGTGAGGGACAAATACCATATGATCTCACCCTTAACTGGAACATAATCAACAAAAGAAAAAAGCAAGCAAAATATAAGCAGAGACATTGAAATTAAGAACAATCTAACAATAGCCTGAGATGATGGGGGAGGGGATTGTGGGGAGAAGAGTTTTCAGGAACTACTATAAAGGACACATAGACAAAACCCAGGGGGAGGGTGGTAGCAAGGGAGAGAGGTGGGTTTGGATGGGGGGGAGGGGAGGGGAGAAAATACAGACAACTATAATTGAAAAACAATAAAGTAATTTTAAAATTAAAAAATAAGAAAACATATCCTTAAAGCACTTAGCATCATTTCTCGTACCTGTGAAGTTCAACAAATACTACTGGAGGGAGGAGGAAGAGGTGGAGGAAAAGATGATAGAGAAATAAGAGACAGATGGAGGAAAAGAAAATAGAGGGAAGAGAAATAGAATTAGTAAGAAGCAACAGTGATGATTTTCATGGTGGTAGAATGGTGGTTAAGAACATGGGCTTTGGCCACAATGCTCATGTGACTTTAGGCAGGTTAGTTCATCTCTTTGGGTCTGCCTTAGCTTTGTGAAATGTAATATCTAAAATCTGGTGATATTTGTTGCTATACATACTCACAGGACTGTTTTCAGAATTAAATGAGATAATGGATGTGAAAACACTTTGATACCTATTAATTCAACAGAAACCTAAAAGATTATTACTACAAAAAGCAAGTGGTAAAGCCTTTGTTAGGCAACTAAGTAATAAAGATAAATGTTGCTTGACAAAAAGCTTCTTAATTATTCCATAGCATTTATTTGAACCTGAATTAGGATTAGAGAAGAGGCCAGGCGTGATCTAACCACTCCTTTGAGGTTTTTCTCTGGGCAAAATGGAGTACTATATTTGAAGTTGACTCATATATGGAACATGTTGCAGAAAAGAAATGCTCCTTGTATTAAATGAACACTGTTACCTGTATACATCAATGATCTCTTCCAAAACTATCTGAAATCTTTAGAGAATGATAGTTTGGATGAGCGCATGAAACTGGATGAAATGCTCTGAGAATCAATTCAATTAAATCAAACTGCCTTCTTTTTGTTAGTGGATTGCTTCACTTTTAGTACCCAAAGATATAGTCCATGAGTAAATTGAGAAAATTACCTTGAAGCAGTCAATCTTGAGAGAAAATATTGTTTAAAAATTGTCTGTGCCCTTCCTTAAGATAGAAGGAAGGGTACTGCTGATTTCCTTCCAGCAGCCACTCCTTGGCCCTGTCCCTAAATGCATTTTTTTAAGCTTAAGAGCAAACTTCCCTTTCCATGCCCAAACCACCTAAATTCTAAGATCCTGTTTTCAGATTGATGTGCCTTAGTTCCTGGAAACTCCTAATTCTGTCATTTAGCAGAATCGAGATCTCACAATTCCATCCATGCTCTCTTGGTCAGCCAATGACCCTTTGTGAGCTAGGTAGGTAGATAGATAAGTAGGTAGGTAGATAAAAGGACTTTTAGGAAGTTCTAAATAAGAAGGGGAAATCTATACAAAATCAACTTAATTGTCTAGAATTGTATTGCTATCATTTTTCTCCTTGTGACAAACTAGCATTGTTTCATAAAAAGACATTTTGATGTACAGTTATTTTTCTGTTGTGAAACAAATATTCATGGTCTTTACACATTAGAAAGTTAGTTGAAACTATAGTTATAAATTTTTAAAACAGCATTTACTTGTCAATAAAGGAAATCTTGAGTAGAGCACAAATCAATGATTTATAGCAAAGGTAGAAATTAAGAAGTTCTAGAAATCCTAGAGACAGCATAGCATAGTAGAATTCCACCTTTCTTGATCTCAATTTGCTTATCATAGGTTGCCAGATAAAATATGGAACTCAAAGTTTAATTTGTATTCAAAAAACAAAAAAAATAGTATAATTATGTGTTAAATATTTCACAGGACATATCTACACGAATTTTTTTAAAAAATATTGTTTATTTGAAATTCAAATGTAACTTGGAGTCCTGTATTTTTATTTGCTAAATCTAGCAAACCCTGTGGTAAAATGGTAAGTTCAGAATGGGTTGACATAGGTGACTTCTAAGGGCTCTTCAAGGTGAAAACATCCATATTTCTATTGCAGAACAAACCTGGCAAGCTATATGCATATGTGGAACACATATAAGTATATGCTTGTAAGGCACTGGTTCTCAAATTTTACCTCCCACTATACACTATGAAATTCTGATTCACCAGTTCTAGGTGAGGCCAAGAAATCTGCACCTTTAACAGGTAACCCAGGTAACTCTGTAACAAGTTTTATAGAATCATACTTTGAAAAATACTGTGACTTTTCCTGCAAATGCAAAAATTATGACTAGCTGGATGATAGTATTTTCCTACCCCACATTCATCTATGACCATACTAAATATTGAACACTACTGTTTTAACCACACAAAAGACCTACTCTGGATTTCTTTGACTAACACATATTTAATGCTAAATTGGTCATGAAATTGTTTTTCATTAACTTTTGTGAAAGTGAGGAATATTCAACTTAATCATATTCAGATATGAATAAAAGCATTCTAGAAAAAGTAAAATGTCATTTCATTTTTTAAAAAAATATTTTTTTTTATCTTTAGACAGAAGGGAATGAAGGGAGAAAGAGAGGGAGAGAAACTTCAATGTGTGGTTGCCTCTTGTGTGCCCCCTAGTGGGGACCTGGCCCACAACTCAGGCATGTGCCCTGACTGGGAATCAAACCAGCGACCCTTTGGTTCACAGGCCAGCACTCAATCCACTGAGCTATAGCAGCCATGGTGTCATTTCCTTTTAATAAAGGGAAATAACTTGTTGAATTTAGGCATGGTAATAATACAACTAACTAGAATGGGGAAGAAGCAGCATGACAAATTGTGTTGAAAAGAGAAAGCTAGTTATTTTAATCCTACTCAATCTGTTTGGCTGAAACTCTAGAAGGCCAGAGAACACTATATGAAACCCCTGCACAAAGTTTTTCTCCAGTGAAGATTCAATACTCTGCAACAGTCTTTTTCCCATTTAATATTTTAATACTTCATTAGACTGTGTCTAAGGCAACATTTAACTTCCTCACCAGAAGTTGTTACTGAAAACCCAGGTAGTTCGACTTGAGTTGTTCATTAGACCAAAAATTGGTCTAATTTGTTCATTACACCAAAATTGACTGCTTTCCAGGCACCAGAACTTGCTTTTGATTGATCTAACCATGAATGGTTTAAATCCCCGAGTGCAAATATCACATAAGGACACATCAACAATTTCAGAGATAGCTAGGAGGAGAAAAAGTCACTTAATTATAAATTTGAGTATGAACCATTTTTATAAGGAATTATCCCACTTTAACAAATGTCTTTAATTCTCGACTCTTCATTACCTTTCAGATGTCTGGATTTCCATCCTTAGAGAAGAAACTAATATGAAACCATCACAAAATAGTGTGGCAGCACTTCTTGGGTTGTTTTCACTTCTACTGTGTGGGAATGAAAGCAAGGAACTTAACATAGTAGAAGTCTGATTCTGGAACCACAATTCTGAGGTTTAAATCCAAAATTTGCAACCTATTAGCTGTATGATCTTGGAAACATATATAGCTTCTCTTCCCCTCAATTTCTACTTCTCTAAAATGGGACTAGAGCCCTGGCTGGTGTGGTTCAGTGGATTAAGTGCCTGCCTGTGAATTAAAGGATCACCAGTTCAATTCACAGTCAGGGCATATGCCTGGGTTGTGAGCCAGGTCCCTCATAGGGGGTATGCAAGAGGCAACCACAAATTGATGTTTCTCTCCCTCTCTTCCTCCCTTTCCCTTCTCTAAAAATAAATAAATAAATAAATAAATAAATAAATAAATAAATAAATAAATTTTTAAAAAGACCTTCTTTCACAAAAATGAGGCTAGAAACTTTCTCATTCATGCTCTGGAGTAAAATGATAATGTCCTTAGAATAGTGCCTGTTGCACAGTAAGGGTACTAGTGGAGGAGCAGGGGTTGTTATCCTTCTGGATGATGGACTTTCCAAACATTCTCTTGGCTGGTGGCAACCTTTACCTACCATTTTTTTCACCGTTCATTCTCAGGGATCAAATAATCTCTGTAACAGCATGTTGAATTATCGAAGTACAAAGTATGAAATGAAAATACAAAGTAGTCAGATTACTCTCACTGATTGATTATGTAATTAGTTTCCTGGCCTTGTCAGTACATTGTGAGTTTGTTAAAGATAACTAAGAAGGCCATGATATCACAATGCTGAAGTTGGCACAGCTCTGGAAGATAGAACCATTTCCTTCCCAGGGTCGTGTTTAAGTCTGCAGGCTCTTTTTTGGAGTATCAAACCATTGAGACAATTTGTTTTATTTTGTTCCTCAAGACCAAACCTGTTTGTTGACCTTCTGTTTACTTGTCTTCATTTCTAAGATTCCCTGGCTTTCACTGTTACCTGTAGTCTTAGAAACTCTGGCTTCTGTTTCAATGTAGTTTTAAGTCCAAATGTGTTTTCTCACAGCCCCTTTCTGCCCCTCCATCAATTCTAACAGTGTGACTTACCCTCTGAGAGAAACACTATCAGGCTTTTCTCACGGTTCTGTGTACACATCCACCCCCCAGGCAGTATGGAAGTTTCCTGAGCTGTCCTATTCATAACTATGTCCTTAAGACTAATGACAATGCCTGGCACAGAATAGACAATAAATATTTGCTGAATGAATGAAATGAATGGTTTATCTCCACTAACACATATATTTCCTTTTGTTCATGTCTTTTCCTTCTTTGTTCCCTAACTTGGTGCTTAATTTTATTTTCTTTTATTATTTTAATTAACTCATTCCTACCCAGTCTCTCCACTAACAGTGATTTGCCCAGTGTTTTATTCAATTCTACTTTTTACTACAGAGTGTTATTAGCAAAATTGTTAAAGCCCAGAGGTCCTATTTTAATCCAGGAAGAATTCATCCACATTTCCAAAGTTTGGTTTGTAATATAGGCAATTAATATAATAAAAAATAATCAATGCACTACATTTTAATTTCAGGCCAAGTCCTCTGTTTCTAATCAGGTTCAAATCCATCATGACCCTTACAGACATGATATTTACTATAGAAGGCAACTTCATGATAACCAATCCCTACTTATGACTTGAGTCCATATTTGCCTATCAATCCATAATGCAAAAAATACTATCAAATTAATGCAGTAGCCCCCCCTCATTTACTGGAGAGCCTTTCCAAGATCTTCAGTGGATGCCTAAAACCATGGAGATATATCTATCTATCTATCTATCATCTATCTATCTATCTATCTATCTATCTATCTATCTATCTATATTAATTTATGAATTAAGCATAGTATGATATTAATAACAATAACTACTAATAAAATAGAACAATTATAACAATGTGCTATAACAAAAGTTATATAAATGTTTTCTCTTCTGATAACTGAAATGACTGCTAATCAGTGGAGAGCATATACAATGTGACACAGTGGACAAACAGATGATTCACATCCCAGGCATGATGGAGAGAGATTTTATCATGCTACTCAGAATAACATACAATTTAAAACTTATTAATTATTTCTAGAATTTTCCATTTAATACTTTTTGACTGCAGGTAACTGCAAGCATGGAAAACAAAACCTCAGATAAGGGGGGACTACTGTACTTAATGATTAGCATCTCAGGTAATGGTGGAAAATGCCAATACAGTTGTATAGAGAATACACAAAAACAAATTTAGGAAATACTGGATGACATTTAATAAGAAAGTAACTTGAACCTGCAGAGCAGTTATTTAGGTGTTTCACATGACAGGATGGTTCAGACCCTTAGTTTGTGTCTTGGGGAACAAGAGTGACTAATAAATGCCACGGAGTTGGACAAGAGATTCACCCATCCCATCAAATACTGAATCTCTGAAGTCTCTAGGGAGATAACATTCAATGGATAGGCACAGTCCCAGCTTGGTCTGCTACAATACCCTGCAGGGGTTTCTGAAAAGACAGTCAACTTAGATGGCAGACATGGCATGGAGGGTGAGATTTCCATTGACTGCTCATCAAGCAGAGTTCACCACATTTATTTAGGTATCTAACATTCCCATGTGGGTTACCTCTGATAGCAAATATTTTCTTTCTTTCAAAAAGTCCTTGCTTTTTATCATCTAGATACTTTAAAACATCTCCTAGAACTTTGATGAAGCATTAAATTCCTTTTTTAGAAAGCGAAAATTACTGTTCTCAAATGGAAACAAATTTTACATCAAAGAGCTGAATTCAATGCAGAAGGGGGAAGAAAGCCAAATATGTAAAACATTCTAGCAGCTGGCACTGATATTGGCAAAAGTTGTTTCTAAACATGCAACATGAAGTGATATGAGTTGGTTTTTAAATAATTCCAGAAGTTTCACACCTTTATTATAATTATCTGAACATCCAAACTACAATGTTTCTTAGCAAGACTGGCATGAAGATCTAACTCAAACTTCCCCTTAACTTTATAGAGAGAAAGGCAGGCCCTATCCATAATAGTATACACCTAGATGTTTAGAAAAACCTAGATAATTGACTATGGTTTCCATTCTTCATCCAGATGCTTAACAACATGGAGCAAAAACTCAGGCCAGTGAGATTTGTAATCTTTTCCAAAGGGCAGAGAAAATGTTTCTCAAAGTATTGTATGATGGAGAGAAGGAATGTGGTTATATCAGTCTAATACAATGATGATGATAGGGCATTAATACATATAAAGATACCTGGATACCCAGAGCCTAGGCAAACTCTTACAGATACAGCTAAGATTTTCTTACTATGATCTGCAATCAGTGTTGGCTATCTCTTTGTCAGCAAATGTCAATTCAGTAAGAAGGCCACATTTTACTAAAAAAATTATTAGAAAAATCAAAGAGGTCTTAAAAATGACTTGAAAAATTGCCTACATTCTCACTAAAGAAGCAAAATAGAAGGAAGCCATAGTCGTTTAGTAGCAAACTCTGATTTAGTAATTGAAAAAAGGAAGGAAAAAAATACCAGACTCTGCAGGAGTGTTGACTCAATGGGAAGTAATATTCTCAACCATTTAATTTCAGTATCCCCTATAGCTAACTCTACTGATTTTGTGCCTATGTATAACTGACTACATGGGAGAAGGAGAGGGAGGAAAGGGAGAAGACAGGAGGGAACAGAGAAGGTGAGAGAGACAGAGAATTTTCAAACAGGAGAACCTCAGTTTCAGTATAGCAGAGAAAACACCAGTTTAGATATTTTCATGTGGCTCTGGCTTCTGTTAAGGCTGTCTGCTCGTGGTTAGATCTAATTGACAGATATGTTTGACTCCCAAACCCACCCTGACAGGGTTGGTATGGAGAAGAGAAGCCTGAAAGATCCACCCTTCTTCAAATATAACCAGACACTGAAATTAAGAACAATCTGACAGTAACCAGAGGGGAGGTGGGAGGTAATAATGGGGGGAAGGGGGAAAGGGTTTTCAGGAACAACTATAAAGGACACATGGACAAAACCAAGGGGGGGTGGAAGCAGGGGAGGGAGGTGGGGATGGCTGTGGTTGCAGGGGGAGTGGTAGGGGGTAATGCAGACACTGTAATTGAATAACAATAAAATAATTAAAAAAAAAAAACAAATATGGGTTGGCTAGCCAGCCCTTTATAGCAAGTTGATGGCAATCTCCAGGATTCCAGTTCCTTTGTGCAAACAGGGCCACCCACCAAAACACTAATTTGACCCAAAACTCTTTTATTTTTTGGTTTTTAAGCAAGTGAGTGACACAAAATGATTGATTCCTTCATATGGACAAGATTCTCATAGTTGAGCAGGAATGAGGGACAGAATGTATCTCTTCATTTGTCATAAGGAAAGAATGATAAAGAGTATCTGATAATAGGGAAGAAAAGAAAGAAACTAAAGAAAGTGAGACTACCAGCACAGGATCTGAGTGAAAGTTCAAATGAATGTTGGCAGAGTGAAAGAAATAGCAGAAACTTGTGTGACAAACCACATCTAGAACAGATTTCTGATAGTCCTTTATGTAAAAATATTAGGGTGCATCATGTCTCTGTTATGTCAGATATACAAAATTCTAAACTAATATTTTCCTGGTGTATGAATATAATTGTTTATTTCCTTTGTGACAAGATATATTTACAAATGGATTAATTCCATAAGACATTTTTGGGGGCATTTTTAAATTCAGTTTTCTTTTGTTCCCTTTCTAACAGCGTACATATAATTGTGACCCATTATTTAAAAATGATCCATGTTATTTCTTTCTACTTCCACAGGTGAATGGAAGGAAACAAATTGGTCTTTTTCATGTATTCAATAGTTGTTACTTTGAGGAAATGTCCTAAATGTAACAATTATGTCTCTTTGAAAAACATTTAATCCATGAGCTCTTTCAGTGGAGCCACACAAAAGAAATATCAGTTTACATCATTGCTATGCCAAACACACAAGCTTGTTGAATTTATTTCCTTTGATCTGTCCATCTGAAAGTCTGTCTTACTTAGAAGTCTCCAAGGTAAAGTTTCTTTTATCTCATATGATCATGAGAACTCAGGTTCTCTTTATCTCTTCAAATCATCTGCAAACAAACTTTTTGGAAGGCTTTGTCTACCGCACACTGTCAGAAACAAACAAACAAAAAAGAGCTGTTTGGGCCACATTAAGATACTTCACACTCATCTATTTGATTGTACTTGCTCAAACAAACAAACAAAGAAACAAGTTGCGCTAAATGATAAATGCTAATGAGTTTGGCCTAACACTCCCCCAACACTGCATCCAGAAAATAATAAACAATGAATTGATAATGACATACAGGATAATTGATTTGCTTGTGCACAGAATGATCAACCCTCAGAAATAGTTATCACCACAAACATTTAATACAGTGAAGATTTTTTTAAAAGAGAACTAGAGGGAGGAAATGCCTATAATGGATCTTTGATAGAGGAACATATTAAAACATAAATGCTTTGGTTTGGGGATATCAGTTTATTTAAATTAAAGTAAGTTGACTCTCTTAAATATAATTATATAATTCCTAGAAATTTAAAGACTTAAGACTGTTCCTGGGAAAAAGGCAATGTTGCTCTTTGAAATCACAGAAATCTTACCTCCATTGGGAATGTGAAATAGCTTTGAAATTGATGTGTTCGGTCAGTAAGCACAAATACTTGACAAAGCTTCTTTGATTTCATAGATTGTAAATCCATGTAACACTGCGACAAGCCATTTATGAAATTGAACTATTGATTGTGCTAATCTATACAGTGATTACTAAGGCAGCCTAATGAGCATGCGCTGCCTCTACAGTATGCTTCACAGGCACCATGCAGGGCTGCAGTCAAAAAGTTTGCTCCTTTGGACCTGAGCATTCTGATTGACCCAAGTTCCTTATTAAAATAGCAATGTTCTTGTGCACGTATGCGCCCTAAAGTATTTTTTGTTCATTAATCCGTTCACTATTTTAATAAATATATTGAGTTTCTACAAACAAATACTTCAGATCCTAGGTAGATTGGCTACATCGGAAAGAACATTATAATCTGCAATCTTAATATATACATTCCTCTATACATTGGCTAATGTCTAGAACTAGCTCCTATTAGAAAACTAGAGGTATTATATAATAATAATTGCCATTGTTATTGTTGTAGTTGTTATTCTTCCAGGAAACTCTTCATTTATTTTCTTTGTGGAGGAATTAAAGATTTTCTTAAGGTTTTTCAGCTGCTAATGTGTAGTAATCAGCCATTGGTCTGAACATTATGAAAAGTTTTTTCCTGCACAGCAAGTTACCAAACAGTGGTAGAAAA
Source organism: Micronycteris hirsuta (assembly GCA_004026765.1). Lineage (NCBI taxonomy): Eukaryota > Metazoa > Chordata > Mammalia > Chiroptera > Phyllostomidae > Micronycteris > Micronycteris hirsuta. The sequence continues at coordinate 36,250 of PVJI01013362.1, forward strand.
GCACTATGTAACTGGACTTTTAAAAAATATTTGCTTTCTTTAAAAAATATATATATAAAGAAAACTTCAGGAGGTAGGGAAGGCAACACCCCAACGAGAAGCAATTTGCTGATGACCGGAAAGCATGAACATGTATAATATAGATACTATTAGAAATAGAGATATTATTGGAAATACTGCTATTCTCTGCCTAGATTAATTCTAGCTAAGCCACCTCATTGTCTAATGCACACATCTCCTTCATACACTGCCATATAATGTCTGCTAAACCTCCTCCCCACACATAAAAACAGTGTGGTTGGATTTTACTACTCCAATCAGTCAGAGACAGTATTTGTTGTTAGTTGATCCAGGTTACAATCCTTGTAACAATCTCAACTCCATTGCACAATCTAAGATACAAAATCTCAGAGTAAAATACTCCAGATGCAGCTAAATTATCCCCTCCCAATATCAAACATTCCAGTGCGTACCAATGACCACCCCTCTCCTGCCCTTTCACAACCTCTCCAAAGTCTAGCATTCTGTCCCTTCACAATACTATTCTATCATAACACTAGAGAGCACAGCTTTGTGCCTGGGGGCAGAGTTCATGGAAGGCTTCATGTAGGAGACTGCATTTAAGCTGACTCCTAATTGAGTAGGCAACGATATGAGTAAAAAGAATGGATAGTTATGTGTTAAATAATTGCAGTGAAGGGGTTTTATAAACACTATCTTACAGCTCCTCAAAATGCAGTGGTCTTTAAATATGAAAATTTCTGAGCTCAACTCTATTCCTAATGAAAAAGAAGGGGTTTGGGATCCAGGAATATAAATTTAAAGACATATTTCAGGTGATTCTGATGCATTCAGGAATCTACGTTATAGACTCTATTTAATGTTAGCTTTGCAAAATCAAAGTCAGTCTTTCGCATGCTCTATGACATAATGACTCATGATTTCAGTTTTAGTGGAAACATATCAATCGACTTCCTTACTTCTAAGAAAATTTGTCATATCTAATGTTCTCCCTGTTTTTTCAAGATGTTTTTGAGAAAGACAACTTTATATGCAGCTGGGAAATAAAGGGGTTTGGACGAGTACTGCAAAAGAAGATGAAAATGAATGGTCTCAATGTTGCATAATGGGATACTATAAACATTTGAAAAATGACTTTTGGACAAAAAAACTTGGTGTAACTTAATGTTCAAGCTTTTGTTCTGAGTATGAACAATTACATTGCAAATTCACATTTTGTTTGGGAAGGACCTCTGGCAAAATGACATTAAATAGAAATTCACTAGATTTACATAGAATTTGAGATAAATGAAAATTAATTGCCCTTTCAGCTAATTCATAGTGGACTCATAAAAATGCTTTTCTTTATTCTGTAAGGCCCTTCAATATTCAAACTCCTCCGGCACACCATCTGTTCAGTTTTTCAGTGCATCTGCAAGTTCCATCTCAGTGACAGAGAGATTGGAGAGCTGCACAGCTTTAGAATATTTTTTACAATATTGAAGTATTTGAAAAGTATACTACTAATGAAAAGTCTTTTAATGTTTTTACTCTAAAAATGTGGGAATGTTAGTCAATAAAATAAAGGGATATTTATGCAGCCAGTGCAGGCTTTGCTGATGTTATTTGTCTTGATTCAGAAATCAGGATATTACTTTTCTTCTTCAGACATTCTAGTTGAAGTTATTGATATACCTTGCAGACAGCACTATGAATCTTATCAAAGTTTATAAACTATTAATAAAAAACTCCCAAATATGGGTTGATCTCATGCTTCTATTTGGGGCAGATTCCTTTTCTATTGTAATTTCAGATGCCAGTAGAATAAATTAACTTCATTAAATATAATAGTTCATTAGATATTCAGAAAGCTTTTATAGTTTCAATTTTAAAATACATGTTCATGTCAGTATTTAGAATCTCTTTTTACCACATTTTTTCAGGAGTTAAAAATTCTCTTCCTCAAACACTGGAAATGAATCTAAATCAGAGAATTATCTACATTCTTAAGAAAATTTATTTTCACAAGCTGACTAATTTTATAAAATTAACAATTACAAGTTGTAAAATGCCCATGACATTTCCCCATATTATGACAACTACAAAATAATTTAATGACTACCCCTTTAAAACGTATTTTAATGCTAAATGTTCAATATTTCTGAATTGACTTACCTATTTACTAATCTTTCATAGTAAAACAAAAGTAAAATCAAGATTATGTCACAGATTCTTTTCTCCTTTGCATGCCAAAGGAAGGCATGTAAATATAATATTCTGAGATTTAAGAGTTGACATAAGACACTGTGCTTCATACAATACAAAAGGGTTCACTTAGAAACCTCACTGCTGCTTCTACTAATTGTTCTCCTAATTTGTCAGTTAGTGAAATAAGTAGATGTCAATCTTCTTGATCAATGTGATGAATAGAACCTGGGTGTTTCAGAAAACGCCTTCCAGGAAGGTCAGCAAATTCTTAAGGGAAAATGTTTGATAGATGCTATTAAATGTACAAGGCCTGGGTGTATTACTTATTGACATGTTCTTAAACTAAATGATTTTCACTCATGCTTGAAGGTCAAACCAGCCACCCTTTAATAAAGCACCAGCGACAAAATCATTCTTAATGATATGAGGAGCTCTTGGTCAGAAAATTAGGAGTTTTTCATAAACTTAAAGTAGATCTGAGGGCAAAAGAGGGAGAGAAAATAAAAATTATGTTAGGGAACTAGAGAGAGTAGCAGTTTCTATACACAGTTGTTGTTTTTCTTCTGAACAATAAAACACAAAATGCCTCCCTTGGCCACCTAATGAGGGTATGATAGACTCCCGCCTTCCTAATTTGCATATTCAGACAGCATGGCATTTGTACAGAGCATCACAGTACTCAAACATCTCTCTGGTAGCTGAATGCTGGTTTTCAATGTGCCCTTGGATCGCAAACAGCTAAAAAGGCATTCGTGAGCAGATGGCAATTGTGTCATGAAAAGTCTAATTGTATTTCCCTTTTCTAATGGAGAGAGAGCCAGGACAGTGAGGCAGGTCAAGGTATGTGGTCGTGAGAGACATATTGTGTGTGAAGAGAAAACGTGGAAAGCTCAGTTAGACAGCTAATGAGACAACTTAAAGGCTCCCAGGCTGATTCTGTGTCTGCAAAATGATGAAGGAAAGGCAAGAATTGAAGCACTATCCCCAAAAATGCAGATTATAAGCCTCCTAAATACTTCATAGAACACAAGAGCATTAAAACCATACAAAACTGTGTTCTTGAAGCACAGCTGTACCGTCTAAAAATTATGACACTAGAGAAACTAATTCATCTAAGTCTTAGTCTTCTCATCTATAAAATGATAACAATACCTCTACCATAGGTGACTATGAGGTTCTATGAAATAGTATAAATAAAAATAGCACTTAGCATAGTGTTTGGTTTATAGCAAGATCTCAATAAATGCTATCAATTAGTTTTAGCAATTATATAAATGATAAAGGTAAAAAGTGTTTGGAGGGCTTTATTATGTTGGGTCCCTAGAAGCAGCACCTGATACAAGGATTATTTGGAACTAAGTACCAGTGGCAATTTTAGGGCCACCTCTCACTGTGTTTTGGTAAACAGTGATCTATCTCAAAAGCTGATTGTGCATATATCTTCCCAATTCTGAGTGCAGGAGTGTTAAGTTAGCAGCTTGAAATTAGTCATGGTGGCAGTATTTATACCATAAAAATCTACAAATGCTATAATTAGCCTCCTTCACTCTCCCCCTCCAGCCAGTTACTAAATAGTTACCAGCACACCATTGTTTGTAAATAAATAAAGGGAGAATGTTTTGAAATGTGATCCCCACATATTATTTCTATGATGGGGTAAAGGCTGAACTGGGAAAGGTCCCAAATGTCCAGAAACAGCAAAGATATTTCAAGACAATGGCTTTCTTTGTGCACAAAAATATTTTCACATATACCTAACTTCATTAATGTTATCACTGTCTGCCATTTTTGTTTTCTTTACTCACCCTTCCTCAATTCTCTGTTGATAAATAATCTGCTTCTAGCATTGGACTGACTGCTATAATAATATGACTCTAACAATAGACTGGGAAGACTCAGCAGGAAAGGAGCGGCAGAACTGAGTTGCTTAGCAACCTGAAGTCACTCAGAGGAGCAATGGAATCAATTACACCACAGTTGATTTCTCCAAAAAGATGCTACATCCTGACCCAAATAGAGAGTTGAAAGACAGTGGTACTACTTCCCAAACAAAGTAATCAAATTTATTAGAAAGTATTCAAGCCATGCCTAGGGTCCTTGCAAGTCAGTCTAACTCCCTGTCTTGTAGACAGCAACTATATAAGAATTACTGTAAACTGGATCAGACTGAGAATGCAGCGAAAATCTCCCCCAACGTTTGCTTTCAGTGCTGAGACAATAATTTAAAGAACTTCTGTCTCCCAAATCCCTGATCATCATCTCACCCTTTGGGGAAAATAAAAACAAAGCTAAAGTAAAAAACAATAAATAAATAAAAACATTGAAACTTATTTTCTAAATTCACACATCTCCTTAGGGAGTTAAAAGGCATTTAGGAATAAAGGTTTGATTAACCCCCTGAAGACACTGACCCACCCCAACTGCATGCCAGGCATTCAAAGAATAAGAAGCTGCTTAGCTTCATCAAGCAGCATATGCTACTGATGGATTGCACTGCTAGGTATCCTAAACCTAATATAAAAAACAGTGAGAAGCAGCTTTTTCAAGTTCCCCTGAAATTCATAGAGCAACACAGTCTCAACCCACAAGGAATCCAACATTTTGATGGGCTCTTAGGTTTATCCATGACATTATACAACGGCATCATTATTATATCTTAGAACAATAAATGTTAAATATTAAATAACAAGTATGGTGGGGTTATATTTTTAATAACTCATCAATGAATTATATTTGTAACTATACAACAGTACAGGCTCATGTTTTTTAAAAAGTCATACAGGGAGTTATGAAGTTCTTGAATAATTATCATGGCTAGTCCTTTCTCATTCCTTTGAATTCAGCTTCAGTGAACTCCTAGAGAGGCCTCCCTTTTCTAAAGCAGACCTCTGGTTTCTATTGTTCATTCTATCAGTTCCCGTTTTTGTGCTTTTTTGATGGTCTTTATTACACATTACAATTTATGATTATTTCATTTATAAATGTAACTTACAAAACCTGCGATGTCATTGATTTTCACAAGCTCTATTCTCTTCTAAATTAAATTGATACAGTGCTGTCATCATATGAAATTTATACCATTCCCTCTATAATGTAAACTCATGGGGGCATGATCTTGTCTGTCTTTATCACTGTTGGATTTTCAGTGTCTACTACAATGCCAGGCTCAGTAAGTGTTCACTGAGTGAATGAATCAGATCATGTTAATCATACTGTTCTGAATTAAAAATGTACAGTTGACTGGGGGAAGATGGCGGCGAGACAGGGGGAACAGAGTTTACTTCCTCCTGCCCAATAGGTGATTTTCTGAGGAACGGGGCAAAAACCCAGCAGTAATCCAGCACATATGATGATTGATGACCAAGATTACAGGGGAATTTGAACATTCATACGATAAGCAGAGTGCTTCGGAAGGAAAAGGTCCCCCTCAGGACCAGCCCAGGGAGCAGGGCGGGGCTTCAGTCCTAGACCCAGTAGCCACCTGGATCGGATGCAAGATTCTTGGGGAGGGAGCTAGATTGGGATTTGTGAGTGGTCAGATGCTTGTTTGCTCTGGTGGGTGTAAATAGAAAGAAATTTTCGGAGAGGAAAAATAGGAAAAAAAGAGGTGCTCCGAGGCTATTTGGAGAAGCCCCGCCCCCAACAGTCCTGAGGTCCGTGCTCACGGGATCCGTGCACGCCAAATCGGAGGCCCAGGGAAGTCTGCCTGTAGCACCGAGTGAGAACACGGTCAGCCCTCGGCCCGTGGCAGCTTGTGTTTCCATCAAGGGGAATTGGAGACTGTCTGAACTCAGGGACCGAGGCCTTTCCCAGCTCATTCCAGAAGAATTGGGAATAGCTTGCAATCAGTGGCTCTGAGGCCGAGTGCAACTTGCGAAACTAAATAGGGAAAGCTAAGGGCCGTGAACACCGGATGATCCATGGACTAATCGTGCACAGTTCAAAAAGACCAGGGACAGTGCACAACTGGGCCCCTCAGCCAGAGCTCTTTGGCGCACATTCCAGGGACAGACAAGAGAGCAAACACAGGCACACAGCTCAAAAATACCAGGGAGAGTGTGCAACCAGGGTCCCTTGTTTGGGGATTGCTGGCGCACAACCCAGGGACAGAGATAAAAGCGAGCACAAGTGTGCGGAGCTCACGCCAATAGCTGGGGACAAAGCTCTTGCCATCCAGCCCAGGTGCACATAGCCCGGCAGGACCAATTAGCTTTGTGGGAATAAGGCAGAAGCACCCCGTTGAGGGGAGTGGCAGACCGGAGCTGCAGACCGCACAAACTCTTGACTGAGAGCAGGGGCCAAACTATCCAGAAAGGGCACGGAAAGAACCTATTAGTTAGACCAGCGGAGAGAAAATAGGCGGTGGGAGAGCTGCCCCTATCAGGTGCACATCAAAAGACTGTTTGGACTCAGAAGCACACCAAGGAACTGGGCTGGGGTCTGGACAACAGTGAAGAGTACACCTGAGGAAGGAAGAAAAGCAAAACTAATATCTTCCAAGCCGGACGCAGCCTGGCTAGGCAGCTTTAAAATCAGAAAGTTGAAGGTTTTTTTTGTTTGTTTGTTTTTTGTTTTGCTTTTTTTGTTTTGTTTTGTTTTGTTATTTTTTAATTTATAGAAGATAAAAAAATTCTTTTAATTCGTCTTTCCTTTTTATACTTTATTCCTCCTTCCTCCCTTCCTTTCCTTATAGTATTCTTTCTTCCTTCCTTCACTCCTTTTTTTCTTCTTTCTTTCCCCCTTGCCCCCCTCTCTTCTTTACCTACAGGTGAGACATAAAAACCTGGAGCTGTGAAAAGACCAGAGTCAGTCCCGGACAGGGGCCAGTCCAAAAAAGAGACAATGAGACAAAATTAACTTTGCTACTCCAGAGAAATTGACAGATTAATTTAAGAATCAGAGGATAGCAAGAAGAGTCTCACAAACAGTGGGAAGACAAAGAAACAACCCCCAAATGAAAGGAAAGGAAGAAACCCCAGAAAGAATGAAAAAAGAAACAGAGGCAACCCAACTATCAGATATTGAGTTCAAAGCATTGATATTCAGGAAGCTCAAGAAGCTCGATGAGCTTGCAGAAAATTTCCAGAAACTACAGGGAAACAACAATGAACTGACTGCAAACTACATCAGCATGAAAAAGGAAATAGAAACTATCCACAAGGGCCAAGTGGAAATGAAGAATACAATATCTGAACTAAAGAAAACAATAGAAGGAATCAAAAGCAGGCTCAATGAAGCCGAGGATCGGATCAGTGAGCTGAAAGAAAAAGTAGAAAAAAACACCCAAAAAGAGCAGGAACAGGAAAAGAGACTCAGAAAGAATGAACAGGTATTAAGGAAATACAGGACAGCATGAAACGTAATAATATTCATATATTAGGGATACCAAAAAGAGAAGAAGAAGGGCAAGGAATAGAAAGTGTGCTTGAAAAAGTAATGATGGAAAACTTCCCGAATCTCATGAGAGAAAAAGTCACACAAGTCTAAGAAACACAGAGAGTCCCAATCAAAAGGAACCCAAACTGGCCCACTTCAAGACACATCATCATCAAAATGGCAAAATTCCAAGACAAAGAGAGAATCTTAAACGCATCGAGACAGAGACAGGAAGTAACATACAAGGGAGCCCATATAAGGTTAGCAGCTGACTTCTCAACAGAAACACACCAAGCCAGAATGAATGGCAAGCAATATTCCAAGTAATGAGAACCAAAGGCCTGCAACCAAGACTACTCTACCCAGCAAGGCTCTCAATTAAGATAGATGGCCAAACAAGGAGCTTCCAAGACAAAAGAAGTCTAAAAGAATACACCTCCACCAAACCAACTCTACAAGAGATGCTAAAGGACTGCTTTAAAGAAAGGAAGGAAAAGAGAGAGAGAGAGAAACAAAGGAAAGGAAAAAAAAGACAATGAAGAAGTACCTGTCAATAATATCCTTAAACGTAAATGGATTAAATGCTCCAATCAAAAGACATAGAATAGCTGAATGGATAAGAAAACATGACCCACACAAATGCTGCCTACAAGAGACTCACCTCAGGGCAAAAGACCTTCACAGATTGAAAGTGAAGGGTTGGAAACAAGTTTTCCAAGCAAATGGACAGGAAAAAAAGAGCCGGGGTATCTATACTCATATCAGACAAAATAGACTTCAAAAAAAGGGCCATAAAGAGAGACACAGAAGGACACTTCATAATACTCAAGGGAAGAATCCACCAAAAAAACGTAAACATTGTAAATATATATGCACCAAACATAGGAGCACCAAATACATAGAGAAAATCATGGAAGACTTCAAGAAAGACATTGATAGCAACACAATTATAGTAGGGGACTTCAACTCCCCACTGTCAAAAATGGACAGATCCTCAAAACAAAATATCAGCAAAGATATTCTGGCATTGAACAATTCCCTGGAAAAAATGGACTTAACTTATGTATACAGAGCCTTTCACCCCAAAGAAGCTAAATACACATTCTTTTCAAATGCACATGGAACATTTTCAAAGATAAACCATATGATAGGACAAAAAAAAAGCCTCAACAAATTCAAGAAAATTGAAATCATACCAAGTATTTTCTCTGACCACGAGTGACTGAAATTAGAAACCAACCCAAAGGATAAAACCCCAAAACACTCAAAATCATGGAGACTGAATAGCATGCTATTAAGCAATGAATGGGTAAAGGAAGAGATTAGGGAAGAAATCAAAAAGTTCCTTGAAACAAATGAAAATGAACTGACAACAACCCAAAACTTATGGGACACAGCGAAGGCAGTCCTGAGAGGGAAGTTCATAGCCATACAGGCCTACCTAAAACAAATAGAAACAGTTCACACAAACAACCTGACCCTATGCCTACAAGAACTTGAGGAACAACAACAGAGAAAACCCAGAGCAAGTAGAAAGAAGGAAATAACCAAGATCAGAGAAGAATTAAATGAAATAAGGACTAAAAAAACAATTCTAAGGAACAATGAATCCAAGAGCTGGTTCTTTGAAAAGATAAACAAAATACACAAGCCTTCAAGCAGGTTCATCAAGAAAAAAAGAGAGGACCCAAATAAACTCAATGAGAAATGAAAGAGGAGATATCACAACTGATGCCACAGAAATACAAAGAATTATAAGTCACTACTACGAAGAACTGTATGCCAAGAAATATGAAAACCGAGGAGAAATGGAAAAATTTTTAGAAAAATATAATCTTCCAAAACTCAATAAAGAAGAAGCAGAAAGACTGAACTGACCAATAGCAGCGGATGAAATTAAAGCAGTAATCAAAAAACTCCTGACACACAAAAGCCCTGCACCAGATGGTTTCACAGGAGAATTCCACAAAGCATTTAAGGAAGAACTAACACCTATCCTTCACAGACTATTCCAAAAAATCCAAAATGATAGAAGACTCCTAAATCCTTTTTATGATACCATCATCATCCTAATCTCAAAACAAGAAAAAGACGCAACAAAGAAAGAAAACTTGAGGCCAATATCAGTGATGAACTTTGACACTAAAATTCTCAACAAAATATTAGCAAACCACATCCTGCAATACATCAAAAAGATCATACACCATGACCAAGTGGGATTCATCCCAGGGATGCAAGGATGGTACAACATTCGCAAATCAATAAACGTAATTCATCACAAAAGCAAAGACAAAAATCACATGATCATATCAATAGATGCAGAAAAAGTATTCGATAAGGTACAGCATCCATTTATGATAAAGACACATAGCAAACGGGAATAGAGGGAGCATTCCTCAACATAATAAAGGCCATATACGAGAAACCTACAGCCAACATTATACTCAATGGACAAAAACTAAAATCTTTCCCACTAAGATCAGGAACAACACAAGGATGTCCACTATCATCACTTCTATTTAACATAGTACTGGAAGTTTTAGCCACAGCAATCAGACAAGAAAAGGGAATAAAAGGCATCCAAATTGGAAAGGAGCAAACAAAACTGTCATTGTTTGCAGACAACATGATAGTGTACTTATAAAATCGTATAGACTCTGCCAAAAAAACTACCCAATCTAATAAGTGAATTTAGAAAAACAGCAGGATATAAAGTCAATATCCAGAAATCAAAGGCTTTTTTATACCAACAGTGAAACAGCAGAAACAGAATTCAGGGAATAAATCCCATTTGATATAGCAACAAAAAAAATAAAATACCTGGGAATAAACCTCACCAAGGAGGTAAAAGACCTGTACTCAGAAAACTACACAACACTGAAGAGAGAAATCATGGAAGACACAAACAAATGGAAACATATACCATGCTCATGGATTTGAAGAATCAACATCATCAAAATGTCCATACTCCCCAAAGCAATTTATAGATTCAATGCAATTTCTATCAAAGTACCAATGGCATATTTCGCAGATATAGAACAAACACTTCAAAAATTTATATGGAACCATAAATGACCCCGAATATCAGCTGCAATTTTGAGAAAGAAGAGCAAAGCAGGAGGGATCACAATTTCTGATATCAGAGGGACTTCCGCCAAGATAGCAGCGTAGGTGGTCACACTCACTGCTCGCACATCCAGAGTGTCTAAACAACGAACACAGTAGCGAAAAATTAAACAACCAGAATGGACAGAATCGAACTGAAGGGAAGTCCGACACACAGGAGGTAGGAGAAGACGAACGTCCAGGCCGGTAAGTGGGGCAGTACCGGACGGAGGAACGGAGTGAGTGAGAGGCAGCTCTCAGGGAGGGACTCACGCCACCAGTGCCTGAACAGGGCGTGGCCCCAAACAACAGGTGAATCCTGCAAGCCGGCGATGCTGCCGGATAGAGGCCAGGGCTGAGCCAACAGAACCCAGTCTGGCAGAAAAGGCGGTGGGGATCTGGGGAGCGGAGGAGTGACGGGAGCCCGCGGTGATCGGAGGCCACCATTGCTTCCTCCCAGGCCCCGCCCCCAGAGGCAACGTCATCCAAAAAGCAACCCAGGTTGCAGGCACCTGCCAGCTGACAAGTGCATCGAGATAAAAAGAATGAAAATGGCCAAAATGAAAGATCAGAACAAATTACAACTAACGGATGATGACATAGTCGACCTATCAGATGCACAATTTAAAATGCTTATAATCAAATTCTTAACAAAACTGGAAGTTAGGTGGACGCAAATAGTTGAACAGATGAAGAATACGATAAGGATAGTGGAGGAAGATTTACAGGGAACCAACAGGGAAAAAAAAGGAGGTTGGATCTCAAACCAATGGGATGGACCAGAAAGAAGAAACAAGAATTCAAAAAAATGAGGAGGGTCTCAGGAACCTCAGAGACATTTGTAAATGACCCAATATCCGGATCACAGGGCTGCCAGAAGGACAAGAGGAAGACCAAGAAATTGAACGTATTTTTGAACAGATAATGAAGGAAAACTTCCCAGATCTGGCAAAGGAAATAGGCTTCTTGGAAATCCAAGAAGCTCAGAGAACCCCAAAGAAGCGGGACCCAAAGAGGAACACACCAAGGCACATCATAATTACATTACCCAAGGTCAAGAATAAGGAGAGAATCTTACATGCAGCAAGAGA
>PVJI01013363.1:0-48029 GCA_004026765.1 Micronycteris hirsuta
TTCTCCTTCTGGCCCCCCTATAATTTGGACATTGAAATGTTTAAAGTTGTCCCAGAGGTTCCTAAGTTTCTCTTCATTTTTTTGAATTCTTGTTTCTTCCTTCTGTTCTGGTTGGATGTTTATTTTTTCCTTTCATTCCAAATCATTTATCTGAGTTCTGGTTTCTTTCCTGTCACTGTTAGTTCCCTGAATATTTTGCTTTATTTCACTTTGTGTATCCGTCATTTGTTTTTTTTATTTTGCAACCATGCTCAATCAGTTCTGTGAGCATTTTGATTACCAGGCCTTTGAACTCTCCATCAGATGGTTGGCTATCTCCTCGTTGCTTAGTTCTCTTTCTGGAGCTTTGCTCTGTTCTTTCATTCGGGCCATATTTCTTTGTCTCGGTGCACCAGTCTGGTTGGTCTGGTTGACTGTTTCTTTAATTCCTTGGTTGTCAGAGTTCCATGCAGTCTGATTTTCTGACACTTCTGGTTGTTTATTGATCTTAGATTGGTTGTTATCCTTTTGGTTGTGCGAGGAAGCGAAGGGTTTCCTCCATCTTGGCTGGAACTCCTAGGCTCTGGCAAAGGAGGGACAGAGCAGACTAGAGATGCTTGAGGAGAGACTGGAGACAGTGGCTTTGGGGAGAGAACTGAGGGAGAAGCTGCCAGGATCCCTGTGCTGAGTCATCCTAATACAAAATCTTTTATTACAAAATCATAAGCATGTAATTCTGTAACATGACAGTATCACACTCAAGTTCACCATATGACATTTTAGGTGAAATGTTCAAGTTAAAACTGTGAATTATTACTCCCATATTATTACCCTACCAACCACACTCAAGCAGGCCTTACTTCTGCCGGACCCTGTATATATACCATGGACGCAACTGGGTTTACTCTGTCTACCAGAACAGCCAGGTCAAGGAGAAGGGAGAAACTTTCAGAAGGGGCAGTGACTCTCAGGTTCTGGTACACATTAGAATATTCTGGGAAAGTTAAAAATATAGATCCCTATATCTGAGTCTTACTGACTTAGCGACTCTCAGTCACTGAGGAAGGGACCTGGGTATCTGTATTTTATTTAATAAACTCCCTGAATGACCCCCATGCTCACTGAGGTTCTAGAACCATGGAGTGAGCATTTCCTTGAGTCCTCCCCACCCCCAACACCACCCCTTTCCAGAAGCATGTCTGGTCACGCCCTGAAAGGAAGAGCTGAGGTCTGAGCAATTTTCTCTTGATTTAAGGATGAAGAAGAGTTATAACTATATACGGAGTACCCTTAGGTGAAGCAGACTTAGAATTCTGGAAATTCTGCCTCGGAATCTCAGGAAAAGGAATCAGGGTTAACATTGATCAGTGCCCGTTGTGTGTTGGCCAATGTGCCTGCTAGATGTTCTCATGTGTTTTATCTGAGAGGGAGGTATGACCGTGATTATTTCATGGCTGAGAAAACTGAGAGACAACAGGGGCCAAGGAGGTAGGGCTGCTATTCCAATACCTACCTCAAAATGGTAAGTAAGTAAAAGGGAGCATGTCGAGCTGGTGTGACTTGGTTGTGAGTCCCTGTGGCCACAGGACAGAGTGTCAGTCACTCTACCACCCTTCTGGAAATGGCGATGCTGATGGGCAGCTCTGCGATGCCAAGTATGAAAAGCTTCAGCCCACAGATGCTACTCACTGAAGCAGCTACTTTCTCTGATCTTCCCTGGGAAATCACCCGTCCTGCTGAGTGAATGTTTCTCTGTTTTTCTGCTGAACTCCAATCCCTGAGGTAAAGCCCAGCCGACAGTTCTGGAAATTGCTGGGGTCTACACATCTCGTGCTGAATCTAGCCTGGCTGATGCCAACTGTGCCTCTTCTGACAGGACGAGTGTGTCCTGGATTTTTTTGATGGGTCTGTCTTGTCGGTAAGGCCAGGGCAGGCCTGGCAGAAGAGCAGCCCTTCTGTTCAGGGTTGGGATAGAGGGAGAAGTAGGGACATGTCAGCCAGTGCTTTTTGAGTCTGCGAAGGTCCAATCCGCCAGGAACAGTGGGGAAAAAATATGAGAAGGAATATAAAAACCAGCAGGAGGAACTTTAAGAGTAAGTTAGAGGGAAGTGGACTAGTGATGAGAAATGGTTCAGGGATGAGTCAATGAGTGGATAGCTTGGCCGACACACCTGAAGTATGTGATATGGCAGGTACAGGAAATATGTGCACCTCGCTGGCCCGTGTTCTACTTCTATGTAGGGTCTTGTCCATCTTGGGTGGAGGCAGCAGTGTGCTATGACATTGATAGAATGAACAGGACGGGGAGGTAGTGGTATTATCAGAGAAACTGGCCAAGTGATCACCAGGGTGTGAATTCACCCATGAGTCCAGGGTCTGGTTCTTGGCCTTATAGGCAAGACACTCAGTCTTACCAGGCAGGACCCCAGGATTTGTCCTGATTAGGGACACTAATGCCAACTACATTCTTAAGAGACTGCTGCATAAACTAAAAGCCCACTTTTTTTCTTTAAAAGGTGGTTATTGTTTTCCAGTCTATAGTAATGAAGAACTGATGATAATAAACTAGTCATCAAAGTCCATTTGATGAGCATGAACAGGAGCAAGGAGCTGGAGAGTCTAGGGCCACAGCCAAGCCCCACAAAATACACCAGCTTCACAAGTGGGAGTTGACCAGGCTCACAATCTCTGATGACCAGGTTGCTGATGCACCCTGACTACAGTCACCCAATGTTTGCATTTCAACTTTGCTTCTTCTGTGCTTCTGCATCAAAGAGTTGCATAATTTAGCTTGGGCTACAACTCTTGTGAGCAGAGAAAATAAATTTCCCTTTTATTTTGTTCATAAATAATCCAGGCTCATCTTGAGCTCCCACCCACACCATTTGTTGGTGGTTCTCTAAATGTCTGAATTGTTTTAAAGCATGGTAATGCTGATAACCGAAATGATCCCTTTAGGTCTGTTGAAAGATAAACTGAAGTATATTAAAAATTTTAGGTTTATCTTCCCTGGCTGGTGTAGCTCAGTGGATTGAGCGCGGGCTGGGAACCAGAGGGTCCCGGTTCGATTCCCAGTCAGGGCACATGCCTGGGTTGCAGGCCAGATCCCCATGAGGGCCATGTGAGAGGCAACCACACATTGCTGTTTATCTCCCTCTCTTTCTCCCTCCCTTCCCCTCCCTCTAAAAGTAAATAAAAATAAAATCTTTAAAAAAAATTTTAGGTTTATCTGAGCAAAAATTAATTGGGATCGGGGCAACACCAAATCAAAAGTGGTTAGAAGCATCCACCAACAGGAGCTTAGCTAGAGGCTTTTATAGAGAAAAGGCAGAAGCAAAGTAAGGAAATTATTGATTGGTTAGAGCACAGAACCTATTTGGCTGTTTGTGGGCACTTGTCTTAGGTTTTGATCATAATACTGAGACATTTACAGACTTAGATTTTTGTTTGCTTATGTAAGTCACCATGGCATTAGAGCTACTCGGTCTAATAACCTCCTTGTTTAATTAATTTAATGGGTATGTTCAGTTTCTCTTGGATAAAAGTAATAGAACTCCCAGATAACTTCCCCTTCTCCTGGCTTGTTTTCCTGAAATTGTGAAGAGAAAGGGGTAGGGCTTCCAAATCTTGGTCACAGCAGGAGGAGTCAGGGTCCTCAGGCTGGGGGATCTTCTGCCTCCTCTGTCCCTTGTCCACCTGTTTGCTGTGTGCTCTGCTGCTTTCTGAAGCTGCAGCCTCACGGGGTCCTTACCAGCCTTGGCAATGTTTCCTGGGAGCATTGACCCCCTCTCCCTCACAGACTTGGCTTCCCCTCAGCTCCGTCTGACTGCGGACCCTGAGTCTCTGCTTTGTCTTCCATGGGCCCCCTGCCCTGGGGTCCCCTGCAGCCTCTGCGGCGGGGGTGGGGGGGGTCTTCTCTCTATTCAGATCGTTCTTCTCTCCCATTAGTTCTATTGTAATAGTCTCCAAATAGCCTCTCTACCTATGGCTTTCTCCAATCTCTTTTTCTTTCTTACATACCCATATGATTGTGTCACTCCCTTCCTTCAAAACCTCTAAAAGCATCCTGTTTTCTATCGAATTACATTTAAACTGCTTATTCTGATATACAAGACTCTGAACAATTTGAGCTCAATTTCCTTTCCAGCCTCATCTCCCCTTCTCCAGCTTCATAGGTCCATCGAAGACGTCATGCCCTTTCATGCCCTCTGAGTTTATGCATTCTTTCTGTCTGGAATTTTCTTTTCATTCTTTAGGCTTACCTAGCTCAAAATGCTTCGCTGTGAAACCTTTTTTCTTTTCCTTTATGTTTGCCTAAAGAACTCTAGTATGACACTTCTTTTCTCTATAATACAAACAAAATAGTTTAAATGAAACTTAAAGGCTTAAAGAAAATTTGTGTCTCTAATAAATTGTGTAATAATTTAAACACCAATGAACTATAAATGGTCTTTTCACAAGAAGCAGCTCCTGACATTAAAATAAACCCACTTTGACAGTGACATATCTAAATAATTTTAAAATAGGAAAGTCTCGTAATTGGCTTGTTAGGAGTGCTTCTGGTTGCAAGTAACAGGATTCCTGTTTGCAACAGCAAGTAACAGGAAGTTAACAAAAAGAGAGTTTTCTTTTTCTTATATGATGGAGCTCGGAATGGAGCAGTGTAGCACGGGCACAGCTGCTGGGACATGCTGACAAGGACCAAGGCTTTTTCGGTCTTTCCGCTCTACCTTTCTTAGTTTGTGGACTTTGGTATTCATGCTTGTCACCTCAAAGGTGACATGCTTGCCACCTGACTCCAGGCCTTGTGTCTGCTTTCTAGGCAGGAGGAAGAGGGAAAAGGCAACAGGGGCGAAAGGGGGAAAAGGCTCTGATGGTTGCATCTATCCCTTATCATCTGGTAAGTAAAAGTTCCTGGAAATCGTGTCTAAGAGAGTTCTGCTTAGATTGTGGTGGCCAGAACTGAATTATATGGCCACCACTAGCAGCAAAAAAGGGAAATTCAAGTATTTTTTTTCCAGTCTCAACAGTAGAAAAGGGCAAGAGAACAGGACATTATGAATGACTTTGGGGCTGCCTAACCCCAGTGTCTATTACAGGGCTATATTCATGAGATCGATGATAAAAAAGGACGTTGGTAGGAGGTGGGGAGAGCAAACAGCGAAAGGCTAGGACGTACTAAATCAAAAGAACTCATGTCTGTCCTGGCCGTAGTGTTTTAGCAAAGAGATGACTTGGATCCAAGAGACTTCTAACATCTCTTTACGGTGTTCTTCTGTCTTTCAGACTTTTCCTTGAGGACAACAATCAAATTACTGATTAAATTATTGGCATAATTTACAAACCATAAAATTTACTCATTTAAAGTGTATAATTCAATGGTTTTAGTATTCACAGAGTTGTTCGCCTACCACTCAAATCTAAGTTCAGGACACTTTCATTATCCCGAAGAGTAACCCCCAACCCACCCCCAGGCCTAGGCCACCACTAATTCACTTTTTGTTTGAGAACAAATGTTTAAAAGACTGTGATTTTCTGCTGGGAAGTCTAGTAAAAACACTATAAAAATAAGCACCAGGTATAAAGGTAGATTTAAATATATTATGAAAGGCAATTCATCTGCTGTGGTTGAGTTTTTTGGTGAAGAACCAAATCGGTATTGCACTCAGTGGAAGCAGAATTTCTAAACACCTCATCCCTTTCCTCATTTTGTCCTAAAGAATTGTGCTGTTTTTCTAAATCTTGTCTGTCTTATATTTTAGCCTTTCTTTAAGGTAGTGAGATTTATAACAGCATAAGGTAGGTATAAAGTTACATAACTCCAAATTCACACTCAAAGGCTCATTAGTGGAAAGGCTTTAATTAAAAAAAAAAAAAAATTACCTAAGACCCGAAAAGGCCAAGCAAGCTGCTCATACACAGTGAATGCTGAAGCCAGGTGCCTTTTCTTCTCCACCGGCACGGGGACAGCCCCTGTCCCACTTAAAGCATTATGTAAGAGATAATATCACTTCTCTACTGAAATGAAAATGAGCAAAAAAAAAAGTGGGCCTGAGACTCGGAGCAACCGCTTTCATTATTGTTTGCAACATTCCCTCTAACTGTCATCCTGCTCTGCTTGTACCTATTGCATCAAGAAGAGAGAGAAAACAGGAAATGAGGCATGTATTGAGCGCAGGCGAAGGACAGGGCCAGGGCTTTCTGATCAGAGGTCTGAGGAGCTGTGGAAACAGAAAATTTGCACCAGATAATACTGAAAAAAGAAAAGCTGTGCCCAAACAGAAGCGAGGGAATATCTTAATGAGTCACCTGTGATAATGGGCTACCTACCACTTAAAGTAGACATCTTACTCCTGCACATTTGAATGTCATTCATTTGGTTTCAGTTACAACCAAATTACCAAGTTTCTATTCCTCTCAGCCATTTTTTCCTTAGCGTTTAATTACTATCACGATAGCAGGAAGAACTTTGCCATTACAACTGGTGCACAGCGAGGGTAGCTTCATGTTGCTCCCAGAGATGCGCTGGACAGTAACTATTCTGTAGTCCTCCCCAAAGTGATTCTTTTGTAAACCAGGTAGCCTAAATTTTAAGTCACATCTTTCTTTGTAAATATTCCACCTAAATGTAGCAAAAACTGGCCTAGAATCTTACATTTATTTAATTAGCTATACAATAGCAATTACCTGTCTGATTTTGGTAGATTATGTAATTTTTTTGAGGTTGAATTTCCAGTTATAAAATGAGACTAATGATATTTACTTACCCTGTGAGGTCCCTGCAATGATGAGATGAGCCAGTGCATTTGAGGGGTCTTGTGGCCATGCACACAGAGTGTGCTTACTACTAACGATGATGGCAGTAATGGCAAGCACTCACATTCCACTTACTGTGTATGCATTATTCATGTGCCCTACGCATGTATTGACTTGAACAAACCTTAACAATAATCCTGTACATAGGTGTATGACTATCTCAATTTCACAGGGGAAAAGCAGGGAAAAGAGGCATCTATCTAGGAAGTGGCAGAGCCTGCATTTAAAACCAGGCAGTCCGGTTCCACTGTCCATCCTCTTAATCCTTTATTCTTATTATTCTCACATTGCCCTAATAAGAATACAAGAGTAAGAGCAGGCTCTAATTTCTTGGCTATTGTTATGCTGCTCTGTATATCTGTGTTCTTACATCTTTGCCCACATATCAAATTATTTCTTTAAAACCCTTACGTATTTTCATTTATAATATAACATCGAAGTATGGAAGAAGCCTTGTGGTGTGGAAGGGACTTCAAGAATTTAACTCAGCCCTGGCTGGTGTAGCTCAGTGGATTGAGCGCGGGCTGGGAACCAGAGGGTCCTGGTTCGATTCCCAGTCAGGGCACATGTCTGGGTTGCGGGCCAGGTCCCCAGTGGGGGCCATGTGAGAGGCAACCATACATTGCTGTTTCTCTCCCTCTCTGTCTCCCTCCCTTCTCCTCTCTCTAAAAATAAATAAATAAATAAATAAATCTTAAAAAAAAAATTTAACTCAATTTCGGTAACCCCATGAGAGGAGGGATCCCCACACCATTTGCAAAAGACTTCTTATTTCACAGTTAAATAGTCTGGGACTCCTTTTTGAAATGTTAGGAAGGAGATGGACATAATTAAGTGGTCCCGCCATCATGAGCATATCTACAAGATGGTGTATGTGACATGATGTATAAGGAGGGGCTTCTGTGCTTTCTGTGTATGACCATGTTACTGTAGGCCACCTCCTTGCCTCCAAACCAGGCAAATACGGGTCTAGGAGGCACGTTTTCTCCTGCTTACTTTTTTTTTATGGGTGTGGCCCAGGACCTATTGAAGAGCAATTTGATGCAGTGGTTGCCATGGTAAATATTTTTCATAAGCACTAAGGAATTGCTTTTTAAATTTATCATTATTTAGTTTCAGAGTGATTTGAATGTTCATACTTTCTGCCTTAATTTAAACATTTTATCTGCATCAGCATTCCTATTTTAATTTTCACTGGAAATGGCATACCTCATTAAGGACTAAGACGTAGTAGCCATATGAAAATAGGTGCATTTTCCCCCCAAAGGGTGGTTTTATGTTTTTTGTTCTGTGATACTTAAAGCATCTGACTCTGATCTCATATTATAGGTTGTCTTAAACCGAGCAACAGAGACCCTGGCCAGGTAGCTCAGTTATTTTTAGAGTATCGTAGGCCAAGGTTGCAGGTTCTCCGGTCAGGGCACATACAAGAATCAACCAATGAATGCATAAATAAGTGGAACAAAAAATTGATATCTCTCTCTCTCTCCACTCCCCTTCCTCTCTCTCTCTCAAATCAATACATTAACAAACAAACAAACAAACAAACAACAGATCTCAGTCTTCAACAGTTCAGGAAAAAGGGCAATTGAGCGTTTTATCAGGAAGGGAGTGTTGGTGAATGCTCATGTTATAAATGCACTCAATAGCATCATAATGGAATTATAGTTCATTCAAACTCTAAAAGACAAAATTCAAATGCCGTTTCATAGCATAGATGAGTTCGCAGCTGTGCTAACAGCATCCGGTGCCAGGTGTCCTCTGTCTTATGCTGCTGATATGCGCCATCCAAAGATACCAAGATAATGCAGTATCCTAAAAAAGAAAGAACTCGAACACCAAAGTGACATCAAGAACTTGTATTGATATTTGTCAACTATACTTCAATAAAGTGAAAAAAGCAATTAAGCATAAGAAAACAGTAATAGTGATCTTAAAATATGCTTGCCATTTTTAAATAAAGCAGAACTTTAATAAAGAGCCATGAAATTGAAATTTGAAAAAAAAACTTGATACAAATAGGATTAAACCATGAGGTAGAGGATTTTTGTTGTAATCATATACTCATAAAAATGGCCAACCCAACAGTCAAAAGTGTTCAGGTATTCTTTAATTACAGAGTTAGAGACTTGCCTTGTATCCTTCTAGGGCAAGCTTTGCTTTGTCCCTCAGAATCAAAAATTTCTTACTATCTAATATGATATTGTAGAATATTTATTGTGGACTTATTTTTTTCCTTCTTTTCTAGAATGTATGATAATCCTGCCTGTTAGGGAGTTACCTGGACATGTATTGATCTCCCTCTTCTCTCCTTTCAGTCTCTATCCACCTCCTCACTGTTCCTCCCTTCCTCTCTCCCTTTTTTCTTTTCTTTCCTTCTCTCTTTCTTCTTTCCAATCCCTTCCCTTCCTTTCCCTTCCCTCTTTCTCTCTTCATCTCCCTCTCTCCCTCCATCCCTCTCTCTCTTTCTTTCTTTCAGATTTTTCTAAATCATTCCGAGGAAATCAGTGACATAGTGATGGTATAGACATGGGAAAGATTAAAGAAACAAAGTTGTATTTGAGCTTGAGTCATATGAAAAACTCTGAATTATTTATTCTGAAATAATTTTGTTTGGCTTTCTCTTTTATTAGTAGTAAGTGATACCACTTTCAACTCTGTGTTGCTGTGACTTGGAGTCTGGGTGTTTCACGTATGTAATTTTTATGTCCCTGACTTCTAAACAACAGGAGCAAAAATATTTCCAACAGAAAGCTCCTCCGCGTTTGACACCGGCAACTCTCCCTGAGGCCATTTTTTATAGTTTGCCTCACAAGTGCTCTTCTCCAGGAACCCTTTACCGATGTCCTACCTCCCACTGCAATCTCTTACATTTTCATTTTTTTTAATGAAAAAAAATACAGATAAGTATA
The DNA here is from genome assembly GCA_004026765.1 of Micronycteris hirsuta. NCBI lineage: Eukaryota > Metazoa > Chordata > Mammalia > Chiroptera > Phyllostomidae > Micronycteris > Micronycteris hirsuta. The sequence continues at coordinate 9,708 of PVJI01013363.1, forward strand.
AAGTACCAAGTTTTCTCACCTCCCAGAATTACAAGTTGTTAGCATGCTGGCATATTTGCTTTTAGCCTCTATGTGTACTTCTGTGTATGTCATAAAATATTCCCCAGTGCATTTGAAGTACCATTGATGCCCAAAGTCATCACATTCCCACCTCTGCCTCATCACCGGCAAGGTACACCATGAATTTGCTGTAAACTCTTTGAGTTCATTTTTCACTTTCCGCTATTTCTTCATTCTGTACCATGAATGTTCGTTCTTGTCCTCCCTCCCCTCCCCTCCCCTCCCCTCCCCTTCCCTTTCCTTCCTTCCTCTCATTTTCTCCCTCTCCCTCTCCTCCTCCTCCTTCTTTTGTGTGAAGTTCTCGGTGGTGGTGCTAGGACGGTCAGTGTCCCCTGCTGAACGGGGATGAGCCAGGCGAAAGCTGTGTCCCCCAGAGGCCGGCCCTTGCTGCCACTGGTCTGTGGAGCCCCTCTAGCTACCAGATTTGGGGAGCAGTATGTTTTGCCTCTCTCCTGAGCATGAATCCTGCATCTTAGTCCTTGGTAGGTAACAGATTTGTAGAAAAGCTCAAATAAATGCATGGTGTTGCACCTAACAACATCTACTGTTCCTCTCGTTTGGCTGCTAGGAGCTCAAAAGCAAATATATAGCTGAATAAACAGGAAACATCCTCACGACGTGGTTTTTGTGTATTAAGCACATCACGTCTTTTATTTTCTAACCTTCATTCACCATTCGTCTCAGTGTTCTCCCTTCATGCATTTTTTAAAATCCTGTATAATGTATGAATTTTTCTGAGATGCCCTACATTTATTTAAGAAAAAATCTAACAAACAATCTCCTGTGGTCCGTGGGAGTTTTCATTGTACCTCATCCAGGAAAAGTCAGTGAGCTGACCAATAACAGAAAAAGAACATTTATTATTAGGAGGATTAATTACTTCTTGTACTGAGGTATCCATGAGTTGTGATAGATATTTTCATTTATTATTTTCCTATGAATACTTCATGAATCTTTTTAATCTAATAGTTAAATAGACTTTGAATGCATTCAGTGAAACTCTAATGAAATACGATCGGGAGCCACAGCTTAAAGGTATATTTTGCTGCAAACAATCCCCCTGCCAAAAAAAAAAAACCCAGATCTGTATGCTGTCTGTTTAAATATTTTCCTTTTTACTTTATTTGGAGAAATAATCAAGATTTTTATCTTCAGGAATTTAGGGCATTTGAGACTAGCCTTAAGTAGGCGGCTTAGGCGCCCAACCTGTGTGCCTGATTTGAGCATGCCGACACGGACCTGGGCCCCCTGGGTTCCCCTACCTGCCTCTCATGTTCTTCAAGCACCGATGGCAGAGTTATGTTCCTTTTGGCCTTTTCATTTCCCGGTTTGTTTTTCTAAACCTTTTTGACATGTGAATTTCCCTTAGAAAGGAAAACCATCTTGATGAGGATTTGGGTTTGCTTACAAGAACTTCTTATGTTTGACATCTGGCTGGGAACAAGCATTTGAAAACAGGAGGGGGAACTTGCTTGTAACTCTCTCTAGGATGAACCCCTAGCATCACTGAGTAGTCCTTTTTATTTCCACTGGGACTTGAAGACCTTTCCCTCCTTTTTTTTCTTCTTTCAAAAATATGAAATTCAACAGGTTTTGGCCCATAAAAACGAATTATTATAAGGATTGGCCAAAAAGAGGAAAATCATTTATGCTACATAGGAAATTTCCCCTAAAGGAAATTTTCAGTAATTTTTTCTTCTATGAGTCTCTATATTAGAATTCTTTCCCTTCAGAAATTCCTTGTTTAATTGTCCCATAGGAAATCAAATTATACATCTTTAAACTGTGGTTTCCCAAGACCGTGAAGTTTCCCAGAGTGAGATTATGCATCAGTGGTGGTGGCACCCGTGTAAACGAATTTGGCTATGGAGTTGTCAGCGCTGCGGGTAGGTCTAGGGCAAAACTTCTGCCAAATTTTGTAAGATAACAACCAAGTACAGCATGACCTTGATAGGTTTTTTTCTTATTTTGGCTAAACCACATTTTGCTTTGAGAAAGGTCAAACTCAGTGCAAGAGTATAGCCTTTACTCGTCTTTCGGGAACTCTTCACTTGAAGTAAGACACCATAATGACAAATGGAGAATTTGCCTTATCTAGACAATTTACAATGTCATCTCAGCATACTTGATTCTCTGGGCCAATCTTTTGTGGGTTTTTTTAATGATGAATGATGCCATTTTATTACTTCGAAGAATTATTGACTATTCTGAGATTTTAAATTAATAAAATTTTTTTCCTTTGTGTAACTGCAGACTTGTGCTTCCTTTCTACACTTCTGAAAGAAACCTGTGTTTTCTGGGTTCCACCTGTTTCCTGTCCTCTCCGCGCCTCACCTTTTCTATCAAACAGTGTCTTTCCTGGAAGTGTTGAATTTCCTGTATAAGCCTCAGGGTTATTGATCAACAAGATTTGCCAACCAAAAGTCTTGAAACCAATTTTTTTTTTTTTAATAGCACAGGCGGGACCTCACTTTTGAAGGTCCCAGGAGACGGTGGGTCAGTGAAGATGTAGGATGAGTGGGAGTTGGCCAGACTAAACTGCACTCAGTTTAGCCTTCAGGGAAGCGGTAGCAATGTCTGGGCTTCTTGGGAGACATTTATTCCAGAGATATGGTGAGCTCATTCTTAAAACACAGCCTGATGTTGTATCCAAACTCAGCACTAAATCAAGCTTGAAAAGAAACTCCATTATAACACAGTGAAATCTATGGAGGCCTCTTTCCCAAACTTGAGCAAATAATGAAAATCTCCAGTGTTGCAAAATAAAGCAGCAGTGGTGCGGGAATTGGGGAGCAGGGGTGGGGGGTGCAATGCCACATTGGGAGGCAGGAGACTTGAACCATCCTCCAGCCATGAAGAATAATTTCCTGTGACCCCAGGCCTGTCCCCCCTAACTCTGCTTTAGCTGTCTCATTTTGGAAGACAAATACAAAAGGCTGGGCCAGATGACCTTATTAAGACCCTTATTTAAAAAGTAATCATACTGATTATAACAAAACAAAATAAAGCAAGACATTGAAAAATATAGAAAACTATAAAAAAGAATACAGAGGGAACCCATATAACCCATAATCCCACCTGCCCTGATAGATTAATTAATGTTAACATAATGAACTATTTCCCTTTGTTCCTTTTTCTGCTTAACTGAAATCACTGATATATACAATTTTGTGCATATATATTACTTTTTGCAAAGTATTTGGTCCCAAATATGTTGTCACCCACAAAAGGAGGCTGTGACAAGTGTAAAAGCAGACCATGTTTGGGGTGGGAAGGCCTAACAACATGAAGATGCTGGCTCAGCAGGGACTGGCGGTTTCCATCAACATTATAACTAGACATACATTTGGACTCAACGTTCTACTTTTAATAATGATTTCTAGAGTATCTAACAAATATTATTTATTGCAGTATTTTTTGTAATAGCAAAAACTTGGAAGCAACACAAATGTCAATTAATATAATGTATGGTACAGCTATACTTTAGAATACTATATAGCTATTAAAAATGAGTAAGTGCTTTCTGTATTTATTGATTTAGAAATATCTTCAAGATATACTAAATGAAACAATTAAGTTGCTGGAAAAATGTGGATAGTATTTTATTTATATAACAAAGGAAGAAGATAAAATTGTCCTCTCTCACCAGGAACAATCCTCTGGAAGGTTCACTGAGAAACCGCCAGTGTTAATGAACTATGTTGGAGTTCAAGACGGGCACAAGGTGGATCTGGGGCTGGGTGGGAGTGAGACTTTCTACCGCATATGTTTTTTGTATTTGTTTGATGTTCGGACACTGCGAATGTATTATCCACTAGCGTTAAATTAAAATAGAAATAAAAAGGTGCTGTCCTTTGCTTCCTAAGATGATATTACTGATTCACCAAGAGTAAGACTTTCATTTCTAGTTTAATTTTAAGAGTAATACTTTTGCACTGCATCATGGTACTACATTTCTTCAACTCTAAGATGCATATTTTGCCATGTATTAGTTTCTGAAATGAGTATTTTCCCCCACCTAAAGTATTTATATATGTATATATTTTTAAATATATATATATAAAGTACTTTACTTGGCTATTATTGGACATTTAGGTTGTTGCCAGTTGTTTTCCTCCATAACTGTCTCACACTGTTTTGAATCACTAAAAATCGGTCCTTTTTTTCCCAATTAGAAACAATGTTGCAATGTTCCAGTACAGTGTGGCAGTTGAAATGTGGGTTCTAAAATCACACTGCCTGGGTTTGGATTCAGGTCTGAGTACCTGTAGGCTGGGTAAGCTGGGCAATAACTTAGCCCAAGTCTCCGTATTTGAGAGATGGAGATTATGACACTGCCTACTTCGTATGGTTTAGTGCCATCACTGGTGCATGGCATCAACACTCAGTAAGTATTCTTTCTGTAACAAAAATATTGGTTGGTGTATAATAATAATTTCTATAGAACAGATTCCTGGAATGTTTTTTACTAAAGGGTATAAAAAATTTAGGACTCTCGATAGGTGTTAGTAAATTGCTTTTCAACAAATTTGTATCAATTTACCTGCCTATCAGCAAAAAGTAATATAATATTTAACTTGAGAGAGGATAGTATTTAAATATTAAATATTAACTTATACTTACTACTAGATTGATAAAAGTTTTTTATATTTTAACCTGCATATAAATAACTGTTATTTATATATCCTCCTGTTTGAATTTGCTTATTTTGACTCCTGTTTCATTTTCTAATATGATCTTAGTATTTATCTGATTAATTTATATGAGCTGTATACAATATTGATACTTTAACTCTGTATAATTTATGCATTTTCATCTTTTTAATTTAATGATTTTAAAATGAACTCAGATTATCTTTTAATTTAAAATATGAAGATTTTTTAAAAAAGATTTTATTTATTTATTTTTAGAGATGGGGAAGGGAATGAGAAAGAGAGGGAGAGAAACATCAATGTTTGAGAAAAACAACACACACCCCACCAGGTATCAGGCCTGCAGCCCAGGCATGTGCCCCGACTGGGAATTGAACCAGTGGCCTTTTGCTTTGCAGGACAACTCCCAACCAACTAAGCCATACTGGTCAGGGCAATAAAATATGAAGATCTTAAAACAAAAGAATATATATAGCATATTTATATAGTTGAAAGATTAATAATAAATTTAACACTTCTGTCCTTTCCACTTAGCCTAAGAACTAGAACATTGTGGATACTTTTGATGGCACCCGTGTGCAACTCTCCAATCCCAAGCCATGTGGTTACCAAAGTTTGAATTTAATTTCTTGCTTTTAAAAATAATTTTACCAGGTGCATATGTATCCCTAAAACATATATTGATTGATTTTGCCTGTTTTCAACTTTCGTATAAATTCAATTTACTGTATGTATGCTTCTGTAACTTGGTGAAATGCCAGTTCTATCATCTATTGGATCTCTACATGTATTTCTGGATTATCTGGTCTGTTCTGTTGGTCTATTTGTCTCTGGGTTAGTACCACAATCTTCAATAGCATAGCTTTATAATAAGTCTTAATGTTCAGTAGGACAAATCTCTACATCTATTTCTTCAGGAGTGTCTTGGCCATACTTGGCAATTTGCTTTTCCATCTAAATGCTAGAAAAAACTTATAAAGTTTAATGGAAAAAAATCTGATGGGATTATGATTCAGACTTGCATTGAATCTACAAATCACCTTGAGTGAATGGATGCTTTAAGGATGTCTTATTTATGAAAAAGATACATCTTTCCATTTATGTTTGTGGTAGACTGATTTTGTTCGTTGTTTCTGATGCTTCTCACCTACAATGGTTTAACTTCTCGTGTGTTTTATGAGTTTTGGTTGTGAGGTCATGCTCCTTGGAACTTTGTGGGAATTCTTTGAAGCCTGGGTTTAGTGTGTGTCCCACCAAAGAATTTTTTTTTAACCTGTTTAGTGCTTGAAAGCATTGACGATCTAGGACCACTTAAGCTAAATTTTCAGACTGAGGGGTTTCAGGCCATGTTGGCAGAGCGAATGCTCGGGATTGATGTGAGAACAGGGTTTGTGGTTAGGACATCTCAATGCCAAGACATGGGAGAGCATCTCAATGCTCTTTTCATTGCACTTTGCTGAGTGTTTTTTGCCTTAGGTTGTACATTTAGTGAGTCATCTTTTTTTTTTTTAGCTAACAGTTTACAGTTTTATTTTCACATTTCACAATACAAATGAAATTTTTTTTTTTGTCTCACTACTCCCCTCCAAAACTATTCTCTCTTTGATAGGAAGAGGGAGTAAGTCTTCCTTGTCACGCTGTTAGAAAACACCCAGAGTCACAACACCACGACCTCCTGGTGAAGTAGAACAAGTGATATAAAACTGACAGAAAGAGGCTCCCCTCTCTCCTTATCTGTCTGGTCGAGTCATTCCTGGCCAAGTGGGCACTGTCATTGGGGGCCCAGGCATCACTGGCATGTGCCCTCCCATAGGTGGCCTCATTCCAGGAACAGGTCCCACTGGCATCATCCCAGGAGGAGGAGAACCCATCATTGGCAACATAGGAGGGCCCCTCATATGGGGTGCCGGCATCACACCAGGGCAAGGAGGACCTGGAAGACTGGGGGGAGGTGGAATCATTGCCCCTGCAGGCGGAGGAGCAGAGAGCGGAGTGGGAGGTATCTCTCCTTGCGGAAGTGCTGCAGTTGTTTTGTCAGGCTCAGAGCCTGCTCTTCCATCCGTTTCTGACAGTAGTCTTTCACATTCCCTTTGTGTTTCCTCCCACTGCAGCGTGTCTTTCTCACAGGTGGAGAGTCACGGGGGAGGTGTGTATCGCAGTAGTCACAATAAAACTTGGGCATGTTGTTCTGCAGGCTGTTGGCCACATGATTCCACACCACCAGTAGGGAGTCATCTTTAGAACATCCTAGCGAGGGTCTCTGTTCCGATGTCTCATCTTGTGAAAGACTTTTCTCCTGATGCCCCTATACTCAAAGAGGTTTTTTAAAGCCCAAGTACTAAATCACCAGGGATTAGTAGAAGCCCCAGAGCAAATGCACATTACTTTCTGTAATACTTTTCTGGTGGTTTCTGGCCCCCATGGGTTTCCTTTACATTCCAGCCAGCTCAACCACACATTTAAGAAACTGTTTTTTTAATGTGCATTAAAAAAATATGATACAGAATTTTCACATGTTCTTTACTGAGAGAATTATTCTGGACAGGCCACCATATTGCTGAAAATGAAAGCCCTTAATCACCATTTGAATTTTTTCCTAAAATCTCAATGATACTTTGGCTTTAAAATTACAAAATATTTTAGATGCACAAAAGTATATGAAATGTTATAGTGAATCTCTATCGCATTGATAAATAAAACATTACAAATACATTGTTTGGGATGACTTTAACAATGTAAATATCCAGTAGGTATTCCCTTTCCTCCTTTCAGAATAACATGGTTGTTAAGAACTCTGGCTCTAGAACCAGGAGAAAACCTGGTTCCAACCTGACCTCCAGCACTGGGAATGCACGTTTTGGGAAGTCTGCCAGACAGGAGCCTCCTCTGTGAACGGCCCGGGGCTGTGCCTTGCACTCCTGTTTGTGTTGTGTGACTGGCTGACTGGACACATCTGATTGGATCAGAAGAGGAAACAAGATTAATCCACTTCTCTCTCCTAATATTTAGAATTGTGACCACTTCAATTAAAAGCAAGTAAACTAGCCCTGGCCAGGTGGCTCAGCTGGTTAGTTGGAGCAGTAGGCTGATCACAGAAAGGTTTGATCCCCAGTCAGGGTGGGTATTTAGGAGAGGCCGCCGATTGATGTTTCTCTCACATTGATGTTTCTCTTTCACATCAATGTTTCTCTCTCTTCCTTCCTATCTCTCTAACATCAATAGACATATCCTCCGGTGAGGATTAAAAAAAGATGAAAAAAAAACCAAGTAAACTTGCAAGCTGGGGTGGGGTGGAGGCCTGGAGCACAGAAAAGACTGAAACGGAAGAAAATACGCAGTGAACGAGACGAGAGGCCTTAAGGAAGGAGGACAGAAAGGACGAGAGAGAAGAAGATGAACACCTAACCGCAAAGTTCCCTCTCACGAGTTCTGGGCATTCTCTTGCCCCTGACAGGTTTCCATCGCCCGATTCAAGTTCCCCTCGATGCCTGATGTCACCACCTCCTGACCCTGGTAACACTGCTCTTAAATTTCCTTTTTGTGTAGGAGGAGGAGCTTAATTTAGTTCAAGTGGCTTTTCATCGCCTGCAATACAAAAAAAAAAAATGTGACTATCTAGTTGTGTAACTTTGGGCAAGTTATTAACTTCCTAGCCTCATTCTTCTCATTGGTAAAATGGGATAGTAAGAGCTTCCCTGCAGCGTGGCTGTAAAGACTACATATATGAGTTAGAATATGTAAAATGTTTAATAAAATGCCTGGCATGTGGTATGTTATCCATACGTTAGATGCTATTTTTATTACTGACTTTTTTTTCCAGCCAGACTGCCACTACGCTGAGTACAGAACACCAGTGATGCCACTAAGAATTATCCAATGCTGCTATAATGTGGCTTGCCACTGTGATTCAGATACATTTCCTGCCTGGTCTTCTCATCCCCTAAAGCAGTGATCTGTACCCCCTAAGTGCTTTCTTGAAAGTCTCAGGTCAAAGCAGAGACAGGAGTGGGGGCTGGGCACAGTGGAGATTGACGTGGAGGGGAAGAAGCTTCTCGCTGGGGCGACCACATGACCTGCAGCAGAGAAAGGGTTGATGCTGCCTCTTTACCCTTGGTTGGGGCTGCAAGTCTGGGAAGACTGTGAGGGAAGTAAGTTGTTAGCACAATTGACTGACAGCTGCCAAAGGCCCAGGGGCATGTTCCCTGGTTTTAGTAGAGCCCACTCCCCATTTGAGGACTCTTGGTTTAGACTAGTAATTGTTAATTGCAGATAACCAGGTAATGATCATTGGAAAAATAGCAAGTTGAGCTGCTGCTGACACCTGTTTCCTTGACAAAGCTTTCTATCTAGCTAACTAGCAGTAGCATGCCCTTGTGGGACTGCTATCACCAGCATCAAAGGACGTGAAATGGGTCTTGAGAAAAAAAGTTCTACAAGCACATGATTTTTCTTTCCCCCAGCTCTACGGATGTATAGTTGATATATAGCATTGTAAGCTTAGGGTGTACAAGGCGATGATTTGATAACATGTATATATTGCAAAATGATTACCACAATAAGCTTTGTCAACAGCTCTATTATCCCCTCACATAATTCCTTTTTTGGGGGTGAGACTATGTAAAATATATTCTCTCAGCAGCTTTCAAAGATGTAATAAAGTGTATGGTTGACGGCAGTCACCACACTGCACTTTAGAAACCCAGGACTCACTCATCTTGTAACTGGGAGTGTGCACCCCTTGACCAGCACCTCCCCGCCTCCCCTCCTCCCAGCCCCTGGCAATCGCCATCCGCGCTCTCTTTCTATGAGTTTGCTTCTTTAGAGTCCGCTGTTTCTTTAGACAAATGCTGCATAAGTGAAGCCATACAATATTTGTCTTTTCTCTAATTTATTGCACTTCGCATAATGCCTTCGAAGTTCATTCGTATTGTCACAAATGCAGGATTTCCTTTTTGTGGTCAAATAATATTTCACTGTGTATATATTACATAATCTTTATCCATTTATCTGTCCATTCATCCATGGACACTTTGTTGTTTCCATATGGAGACAATTGTCTGGAGGTGTAGTAATGAGTGTAGGGGAACATAAATGGTCTGCCGAGATGGTATCCATCTGATGTAACATATAAAGTAGAAACATTTATTGAAGAAGATACAAGAAACATTGTACATGGGACAATGACACCTCAGTCCCCTTCAAAGTAGGCACCTTGGGACCTCACATAGTTCTCCCAATCGCCATCAGCTGCCTGGTCATATTTTCCTGAATCTCATTGACGGTCTCTCAATCACCTTCCCTTTCAAAGGTGATTTTAGTTTTGGGAAAAGCCAGAAGTCACAGGGCACCAAATCTAGGCTGTAGGGAAGCTGAGTCACCCGGGGTGATTTTATGTTTTTCAAAAAAACTCTGCACGAGATATGCTGCATGGGTGGGCACGTTGTTGTGATGAAGCTGCCAATCACCGGTTGCCCATAGCTGTGGCCTTCTGAATCATCTGAATAGTTTCTGGGGAGGAATGTTCAAGCTTAACACAAAATCTGGTGCAGATTTGTTGCTCTACTTACTCAGTCATTTTGAATGTGAAGCCACACAGTACACATGCTCACTCAATGGTGTCTATGCCCCCACTGACAAGTACAGTGAAGTCGTCGTTGTTAACGCATGCACATTCCAGTCCAGCCTCCTTGGCTGCTAGGTTACATTGATGTTGTGCAAACTGTTCTCATTATATTAACAATGACTGGACCTTTTCTGGAGAAACCTCGTCATATATCTTAAAATTAGTGTTCTTGTGTTCTTTAGATAAATACTCAGAAATGAAACAGTTGAGTCATATGGTAGTTTTATTTTTAACTTTTATGAATAATCTCCAACTGTTTTTATCGTGACTACACCAATTTGCAATAGTACCATCAGTGCATAAGGGTTTCTTCTGCAAAACAAGTGGGAAGTGGAATACGGAACAAGGAGAAAAGAAAAAGTCAGGAGATTCATTCATTTAATTATTTATGGAGTTTTACTATATTCCAGGTGCTGTTCTAGGCATCGTTAATGGAAACAAAACAAAGACCCCTGTGTTTGGAGCTTGCGTTCTTGTGAGATAGAGTTGAGTACATTTTCATTACAGCATGTATTGGACATGAGTACGGGAGCTGTTGATGCACAAGGGCAAGTTCATAGTGAAGTCTATAGTATGCCTCCTGTAGCCACATTTGAAACTTATTGCAGATATTAATTATACGCATTCACCTAAGAAGATCCTGATAGCAATTGTGGTAGTGCCGTCCTTGATGTTGTTGGTGAGCCAACATTCACCATATATAAGATGTGCAGAAATATAAAACTTCAGTTAAAAGGGAGAAATAAGGCTGGAAAATGTTATAGGCATTTACTGTTTTCGCCTCAAGTATCTGTGGCACTGTGGAATTTTCCTATACTTTGTTATAAGAAAGACAATTAAGTGATGTCATCTATAGAAAGGCTAAACTCTTCTGGTCTGGAAAGAGGACACCACAGTCTCCACGAACATTTTCCAGGTCTTTCTGCTGATATGTTGCTACTTAAATCGTTAACGATCTTGTAAGACGTTAGATAACAAGCGCATTTCAGAGAAGTGCTTGTCCGTGGGAAGACTGTGGTAGACACTGCTAGTTATCTATGCAGTGGACATTTCCCGCTTCTTTCTGGTTGATTTTGTTAAGGCAGCACTGGCTCATCCCAGCAGAGACGTGAGCTTTCCCAGCTGCTGGTGGTGCGTGCGATAGGGTTCTGACCAGTGAGATGGTATCACAGAGACAGAGAGAGCTGGCACATCGCTGGCTCCTTCCTTCCCTCTCCTGCCTTGAACGGGACGTGATGACTGAAAGTGCAGCGGCCATCTCGGAACATCAGGGTTAGAGCGAGAAAGTCACCGATGTGCCGTCTCGGACTTAATCGAAGTGGTGAACCCGTGCCTGCAGCTGCTACCTTCACCTTCTTGTTGTGTCAGAAAAATAAACTGCTCTAGTCCTGTACCATTTCAGTCAACAACACATCACATGTGTGGCAGAGGTCCTGTAAGGTTATATTGGAGCTGAAAGTCCCTGTTGCCTGGCGGCGGCGTAGTCATAGCACAATGGATACTCGCATGTGTGTGGTGATGCTGGTGCGAACAAACCTGCGGCACTACCTGTCATACAGACGCACAGCACACCCATGCCGGTAGGCCATTCCATCACAGTTTGGGTAAGCTCCGTCCACGTCGTTTTGCACAACGACAAAATTGCCTAACAACACATTTCTCAGGATGTGTCACCATGATTAAGAGGCATGTGGCTGTTTTTCTTAAAGCCTCTGTGGCCCAGCTTTCTGTTACTGGCCACTGAATGTAATCCTAGCTGATATGAGACTGGAGAGCATAGTAGTGCTAACTCTGCTGATCAAACATTCTCACAAGCAGTGATTGTAACTAAACTTTACTTTTTCCAGAGTCAAGAACTGAGTTCCAACAGCTCAAATTAATTTTTCTCTGTTTGTTTTGGGATATTTCTTTCATGGTCAGGTTTCTCTCAAATGTCTGGATTCATTAGCTGGCCATTAATTTTTAAGACTGACTCATGAAAAAGTTCTGGGTGCATTGGTAAGTTTCGTTGCCTGAAGAGCTTTGCTTGCTGTTGGATGATTGGATAGTGAACCAGCCGTATGACTACTGAGGGACCCTCTGATGTCAGTGTGTGGAGGTCTTTCCTCTGGGACTGTCCAGTTTCTCCAGAGGAGAAATCTCTGATTGAGGAAAGGCATGAATAGGTTTATGCTGGTTGCTGGCATTCTGGGAGCAGGACAGGGAGGTGCCTGAGGCTTCCATATTTCCGTGTATAACTTCTTACATTGAACACCAACTTTCATCTCTATGACTTGTCCTTGCCCTGCATGTGGCTTAGACTTCAACTCCAGAGCCTCTTGGGTTAATTTCTCCAGAAACCTCTATTCTCCCATGGGGTGGTGAGTCAAGAGGAGAATATTTGTTTGGCTACTTAAGAGTTGGGAAGGGGACCTGGGACTAGAGGTCCAACCATCTTCCACACACATGGTCAAACAATCGCCCTCATTTTAGGGGCACACCTTCATTTCCACCTTTTGGGGACCTTACTGTCTCCAAACACTGAGACTCTTAGTTTCTAGTTCATTACTCTTTGGAATTCCCCTCTGTTTTAATATCCAATTTCCATTTTATTATGTTAGTGGTGACTTCTCCATTCACTTCCCATCTTCCATAGTTTGTTGAATATTCTTTGTTTCTGTTCCTCTCCATTTTGTTGTTGGAACTCATTCCTTTTCACTGTATTTCTTTACTGTAATTTTGCAGTGTTTGGGAGGTAGAATAATATTTTACCATATTTTCCTTCCTTTTTTTAAAGATTTTATTTTATTTTATTTTATTTTTTAGAGAAAGGGTAAGGGAAAGAAAAGGAGAGGGAGAGAAACATCAATGTGTGGTTGCCTTTCATGCACCCCCACTGGGGGCCTGGCCTGCAACCCAGACATGTGCCCTGATTGGGAATCAAATCAGCGACCCTTTGGTTCACAGGTTTGTGCTCCATCCACCGAGCTACACCAGCCAGGGCTCCTTCCTTTTTCTAGCTAACCTGATTTTGAATGATAGGAATTGTGGTCGTAAGCATCGCAAAAATTGGCTGTAGGAATGAAAACCCCTGAATATTGTTTAATAGTTCAGCAGGTTGTGGCAGGAAATTGAATCACTTTTGGTGAAAGAAACCCTGCTCAAAACAGGGCTAAAGCAAAAGAAGAATTTATTGCCTTTTCAAAGTTGATAGGTTCTAAGAGTTGAATGACAATTTTGGTCTATAAGAGAAATTCAGAGAGATAACCTGTTATGTAGGAGGAAGAAAAGCTACCTACATTAGTTCATAGAAGTAAAATATGTTAAATTAGCAAATCAGGGCAAAGTAATCACGTGAGTTAGTAGTTTTAAGAGAAACAAGTCAAGGAGACATGGGCAGGAACAACAGAATGTCTATTTTTGTGAACACAAAAGCAAGAAGTTCCAAGAACACAGCGGGAACTGAACTTGGCATGGTTCAAGTTCACTCAAGTTGTAATATGCTTTTCCCCCACAGTTGTTCTGGCAATGGAACACCCTCTCTCTGATAATGACAAAGACCACATGCAAATGAAGAAAGTAACAATTAGGGGCAAAGCCACAGGTAGTCCAGCTAACTGAACCTTGGGAACTCTCTGGAGAAGTGTTTTGGAAGTGATATGCAGAGACGCTTTAGAAATGATTTGGCCACAGGTAAGAATAATATCATAAGAAAAATAATTTCCATTTGTAACAAGGATGATCTAAAACCTGTCGGCTTGAGAAAGCTAGGTACTTCCAACCTGTTGTCTTTCTCCCTGATTGGTTAATGTTAATGAAAATAATGAATCACAGGATCATATATTCGTATCGTCTCACCAGTGGTTTCATTGGCACTGGTTGTCTGGAAAGAAACTCCAGGAAGTCAGGTGTTGGGAATGGTAGGAGTCCTGCTGAGCTGGGTAAATTGTTCTGGGATGGCAGCCACTGAACCTGCTACTCCAGAGTGCATGATAAGAGAAGAAAGGAGAGTTAATATAGAGTCAGCTTCAGACATAACAGGATCCAGGGACTTAAATGACATCATCAGGACTGTTCCCTGTCTCCCAGCTCTGTGAAACTCTCACAGTTGCATTGTGGGCTTCTTCAGTGCCAGACGCCTGTGCTCCGAGTTTAGCAAATCCAGCAAAAAGAACAGCCATTCCCAACAGCTCTAACAAAAAACTCCTGGATGTGATTCTGTTATGTTCTGCTATGTCCCATATACATCTCTGAAACAAGCAATGACACTGCGGAAGTGGGAAACTCTGGTTCGCTTGGCCTGGTTGCTTGCACAATCTTGTAATGATGGCTGTGTGGTCCTGAGTGAGAGCTGAACCCCAACCAAGACACCTAGATTTGGTTCTCACAGAAAAGAAGGGTTCTGTTATATGGGGAAGGACCTTGACTATTAAAAATGAAAGATGTCTGCTGTGACCAGTGTGGCTCAGTTGGTTGGGGTTGGTGCCGTCCTGCAAGGCAAAAGGTTGCTGGTTTGATCCCTAGTCAGGGCACGTGTCTGGGCTGTGGGTTTGGTCCCTTTTTGGCGTGCATATGAGAGGCAACCGATCGATGTCTCACTCTCACATCAATGTTTCTCCCCCCCTTTCCCTTCCCCTCTTTCTAAAAGTAAATAAATAAAGAGAGAGAGAGAGAGTGCTATCCATTTCAGGTTTACTTACCACTGACAGCCTAGAATCTTATCCTTGTGTGCTGCTGGCTAGCATGTCCCCTAAAGCATTCTAAACTTTTATTTTTATTTTTTTCCTTCTTATATTTCCTTTTCCTTCTTTTTTCCCCTTATTTGGGGTGACACTGGTTAATAAAATTATACCGGTTTCAGGTACACAATACCACAACATATCATCTGTACACTGTGTTGTGTGTACCACCCCAAGTCAAGTCTCTGTCCATCTCCATTTATCCCCCTATCCTCTCCTCCACCTGCCCACCCCCTCCCCCAGGCATCAACCCACTTAAAACATCCTAAACTTTTAGAATGAACACGAAACTGATTGTTCCTTATGATTTTAAGTAAACTTTAATTTGGTGTGATTACCATAGTACCTGCAGAAATGATACTATTACAGCCTCATTTTTTTTGAAGATTTTAATTTTTTATTTTTAGAGAGAGGGGAGGGGAGGGAAAGAAAGAGGGAGAGAAACGTGAATGTGCGAGAGAAACATCAATCAGTTGCCTCTTGTGTGCCCCCAACCAGGGACCAGGCACACAACACAGGCATGTGCCCTGAGTGGGAATTGAACTGGTGACCCTTCTCTGTGCGGTAGGGCACCCATCCCACTGAGCCACACCAGTCAGGGCTACAGCCTCACTCTTTAGGCTTTATAAATACCAGCTTAAAAGTCTGTTCGCTGTGAACGTGAAGATCATGGCAGTGGCTAACAGTGGAGGAATCATCTGGGTATAGGGGATGTGCCCCAGTTGGCTTGTCTGATCCAGTCTTCATCTCAATGTCTTTCATTATCAAAAGTTTTTTTTTGTTTTTTTTTTTTTAATTTTTTAAGATTTTATTTATTTATTTTTAGACAGAAGGGAAGAGAGGGAGAGAAACATCCATGTGTGGTTGCCATTCATGTGGCCCCCACCAGGGACCTGGCATGCAACCCAGGCATGTGCCCTGACTAGGAATCGAACCGCGACCCTTTAGTTTGCAGCCTGTGCTCAATCCACCAAGCTACGCCAGCCAGGGCATCATTATCAAAAGTTTTTAATCCAACTTACTGGAATTTGTTCCTCACTGGAAAAGAATTTAACGGTTACTGTATATATAAATTATACCTAAAAATGGCTACTTATAAGAAAATAGGATTTGTTCTACCTTTTATTTATAATCAACTTTTCTGAAGTATTTATGTTATAAAGTGAGGAATATTTATCAAATATAAAATTGGGAACTGGTGGAGTATTTTTGTATATCAAGTGTAGTATGAATGTTCTTATACGTAGTCAGCCCATTGGGACCAAAAATATCAGATTAATAAAATAATACACCCTACCTGAAAACTTCAATAACTTCTTCTCACAAAATCTTCGCCATTAATTCGGAAGTTGTGGGTCGGTTTCTCGCTCACATCCCTGTGATGGTCCAGTCTCCTGGTGGAATGAAAGTCCCTTGTACAAAAGTTTTTCAAAGGAGGCACCGCCCCTGTTGCTGGAACTGCCATGTAAATACTGCTTTTCTGCTGCTCCATTCATTCAGAAAGAAATGAAGACAATGTCCCCAGACCACTCTGTCCTTTACTGTCTGGGTCTCAAAACAGTGCTGCATGTGCCTAGTCTGACAAAGTCCTGAGAAAGTTTCTTTAGCTTCTGACTCTAACACTTCTTTTCACAAGGATCTAAGTAGTCCACAGAACCAAGTGTATCAGGTGGAATTCCCAAATTCCCCAGGCTTCCAGGCGTTACTAAGTCAGGTGTCAGACACCCCTGTGTTTGTTTACGGACTCAAATACATGCCCCCAGAATGGGAGCGGACCAACCCCCACATGCCTCTCTCTGCCAAGTCTCAGGTTCCCAGATCACCTGCTTCTCAGATAGGCTGCTTTTCAGAATAATGTCACTGAGACTTTCAAAAGCAGATTTTAATCGTGTGTTCTCATGGAGCAAGGAACAGAATGGCAATCTGAATGTTTACAATGGTTTTATTCTTCCCCAGTCCTACAGTGTTAGGGCAGCCTACACTCTCTTTGTTCTACGTTTTATACTTGTGTGCTACTCAGCACACATTCATACCTGGGCTCTATTTCTTGCACTCACGTTGATTAAAAGAGAGAATGAAATACAGTGTTCTGCAAAGGTTAGATGCTGTAATACTTAATATGTAATTTTAAATAAAATTGGGAGTTGTCAAAATATTTTCAATTATTTTCCCTCTGAAGCCAGACATATATTAAGTTCTTACCCAAATCCAGTGATGGGATCAGTGATAAATAATTCTGAATTTTTTTTTACTTGTACAAAGTTTCCTTTGAAGTCAGTGGCAATTCTGAATCTGGGCTAACTTTAAGAAGCATTCTGCAGAATAAGAAAAAAGTCCAGTATTAATGAGTCATTCTGTCCTTCTTCCTCATCTGAATCACATATCAGTTTGACTTTGTGGGCTTTTAAAAAATGATTGTGTAATCATCTAAATAAAGTTTCTTTTGATGTTATTATTATAGTGGTGAGATTTGCTAATGAAATGTATCATAACCTGAAGATTAAAACTCCTTAGAAGAGTTTCTGAATCATAATAGTACTCAATTTTATTTTAACCCTCTTAATATTTTTCTTGCAAAAATATTAAAGAGAATGTTTAAAAGCTTCAATAACTTTATCATCATATTAAAAGTGCCTTTTAAATTTTTTCCAATTTCTTCCCAGTTTGGTCTACATGTGCATATATTTGGTACAACTGTGACCATAGAATATACATTGTATGGTTAGTTCACCTACTAAGGGTTCTCAGCTGGGGGTGATTTTGCTGCACATGGGGCAGAAAGGAATATCTGGAGTCATTTGTCATTGTCCCTGCTGGGGGCAGGTGGGTGCGGCTGGCATCTCGTGGCTAGAGGGCAAGAATACTGCTAAATGTACTACAAAGCAGAGCTTCCTCTCAAAAAAGGAATTATCCAATCCAAAATATCAATAGTGCCACGGTTGAGAAACCCTGATAAACACATACACACACACTGTTCTTCAAAACTTTCTGTTAAATAATAAATCTTTTTAACTTTTCCCACAATTCTTTTAATTATCCCTTATTTTATCTAGTTAATAATAATAATTTTTCTGATGTTTTCCCCACTCACAGACATCATTGTTAATGTGTGAACATCTTTAGGCACATGGCTTCCATATTGCTTTAGATTAAATTCTAGGTAAAATTACTTTGAGGGTATTATTTTAATGATATAATTTTGTAAGTGGGAAATGATGACGCTGGAGGAGGATTCCATCTGAGGGTTAGTTTTAGCGTTTTGGACAGACGATGTGATTTCAGGAGGAGAGAGGAGATCTCTTTACCCTCGTTTATGTTCCCCACTAGTTTTTGAAACCTCAAGTCTGTGGGGAGAAAAAGGTAGCCATACACCTTAGGCTTCTTTAAGACGGAAGTACTGGCATGGACACAGACAGGTTGCGATGGTGTCTTATTCATCTTCACATCCTTAGCGTCCACCACAGGGGCAGGTTGAAAATGTGCATTATAAATGTTTGTCGAATGGACAGAGAGGGGTAGGCGTAGTAGCGCAGGAAGTGACTAACTGAATGTGACTGACTTTCTTGGGGCAGATGGCAGCATAGGAAGTTTTGTTTTCCTATAAAACGAACATTCTGGTTGCAATTTGTTCTCATAGTCATCATCATACATAATGATTGTTGGTGTTGCTTGCAGATTCCACTCGAAATGTCTGCTAAGGTTGGTGGTAGAGGCCAAGTTATTGAAGGCCTGGGAACAAACACATGGCTCTTCTCTCAGCCAGGATGAAAAAACACATTCTACTGAGATAACATTGTTTTGGGTATAATTTAAGAGGGATACAAAGGCATTAACAAATGAATAACTTGACCAATGGATTTTTAACATCTAGGGAATACATGTACATGGCACAAAAAGTTGAAAATATAAAATAATGTATATTTTTCCAGCAGAGTTTCCAGCCATCCAGTTTCTTTCTCTGGAGGGTCTGATGTAGATATGCTAAATATAGACTAGAAACTGCCATAACTGAGACTCCCAAATAAGGCACATGAGCAAAAGAGAAGTTTGCCTTTTTCATGTAACAGTCTGGGCTTACGCGGTCCAGGCCGGGGGTGGGGGTAGCTCTGCACCATAGAAACCATCCCGGGACCTGGCGCCTTCAATCTTGCCGTTCTGCCTTCCCTTGTAGTGCTGCGCGTGGCTGCCTCTCACTCAGCACCACTCCTGTACTCCAGTGTGTGGGAGGGGAAAGAGCGGACATGGACAGCAAACGGTTTCTTTTTAAGCAAATAATGCAGAAGTTGCACCATCATTTTTACTCTTTGGCAATTACTTTAGTCGCATGGCCACACCTAGCTGCAAGGGAGGCTGAGAAATGTAATCTTTAGCTGGATGACTGTATGTCCAGATGAAAACGCAGACAAGAACTGATTTTGTAGCTGTGGGTGTCTGAAAATAAAAATTGTTTCACCATGTGGCAGTGGTGTCAACTGGATTACATATAAATCATTGAATCTGTCCCATTCTTTCAAAGCTTTTTTTTTTTTTAAGTTTTATTTATTTTTAGAGAGAGGAGAAGGGAGGGAGAAAGAGATGGAGAGAAACAGCAATGTATGGTTGCCTCTCACATGGCCCTCACTGGGGACCTGGCCTGCAACCCAGGCATGTGCCCCGACTGGGAATCGAACCGGGACCCTCTGGTTCCCAGCCCGCGCTCAATCCACTGAGCTACCCCAGCCGGGCTAAAACCTGTCCCATTCTTGAACTGTGATGTCTGGCATGTCAAAACTAGATCCCTCCAAAACATCAGAAAATAAAAGAAAATAAACAGCAATCAAGAGGGGTCTGATGCTTTAGAATCCATTTCACTTCTAGATCATTTGTCTTCTTTAACCCATTCTTCCTTTTTTTAAAATTTGAATCACTGAGACTGAGGCTTAATAATACGAAGACCACCGGCAACCTTCCTTGTCCACTACAACGCTGGGCAGAGTTAATCTTTTAAAGTTGTGAAATAGGCAAAATTTGTGTTTGACTATCTCATTTTTTCTTCACCCTCTTTCCCTGGTCACACCATACCCATGTTTCCCTGACCATTCGGAAGCCCCACCCCATAGGGCCCACAGGACTGTTCTCCATGTAAGGCTGTGGCTGCGAAATCCTCTCTCTTCTTTGCTCACCCAGCAACTACTCCCTCAGTGCTCCATCTCCCACTGGTTGATAAGAGTTGGGAAGCGGGGGCCAGAGAAGGGGTTTAAGTAGTGGTTGAAATGTTAACATTTGTAAAAAGGACTTAATTTGAGTAGGGGGCATTGTTGTCTTACCTAGTTTAAAAGGCCTAGAGTTTGTCTTACTGTCTGCAGGGGGAAATATACTCGTATATACACGTCTAAATCACAGATGTGCACATTGGTATTCATGCAGAAACCTTCCCAAATGCCATTTTTGTAAATTTTTACTTTTCTGCAAAAAGCATTGCACCCTGGAAACAATCAAGACAGATTGGCTTTCTCTCTTTTCCCTTCCTGTAGTCATTTTGGTGTCGTCAGCAGAGTAGCTGAAGCCATCTTAAGCACCTTAAGGCTTTGTTTTCAGATTGAGATAGCATGCTGTATTAGTACTATCTTTTGTCATGGTAAACCCTTATTATAAGAGTTGATTTGGTGATATGTAAACTGATTATTGCTATCTTTAGTTCTCTTAATTTGTTGCAAGAATATTTAAATTTTTTTCTGCTACTAATCTAGCATCCCCAAAAGAACACTCGTATTGGCTAACACTTGATCAAGACTCAATTACTGACATATTTATTCAAATAGTACAAATAGTACAATGTTTCCCAAATCACAGCACAGGTTAGAAAATATTAATATTTGCCTGTCACACTGATGTAAACTGGAGCTAACTGCTCTGGAGGCTTTGCCTTCACCAGCCTCATCTAACTGCCCTGAGGGTTAAAGGGAATCATCCAGCATGCCCCATTCATGGGGCAGCCTGGTCTGCTGCAAGGGCTTATCTAAAATGCTGCTATTCGAAATGTGGTCTTCACACCAGCAGCTTCAGCAGCACCTGGGAGCTTGTTAGAAATGCAGAATCGCAGGCTTTACTCCAGTTTACTGAATGAGGATCTGCATTTTCATAAGATTCCCAGGTGATTTATGTGCACATTAAATTTTGAGAGCACTGATTTAGAATAAAGTGAGTAATATAACTAGATGGGAGGTTGCACTTACTGGGTATGAACAAAGAGCAAATCATGAAGATGGTATTTTCCCTCCTCTGGAAGACGGTGTACTAAAATGGTGCTGCCTGGGATCTGAGGTTTGATTCTATAACTTTCCTGCCATATGGAGCATGTGCACTCTCTTACACACACGTGCACACACACACATCTATATACACATGACCTTTTAGTATTCTACAAACATGTGGTCTACTTAAATGAAACATTTAATTTCTTTTTATTGATTTTTTAAAAGATTTTATTTATTTTTAGAGAGGGGGGAAGGGAAGGAGACAGAGAGGGAGAGAAACAGCAATGTATGGCTGCCTCTCAGATGGCCCTCACTGGGGACCTGGCCTGCAACCCAGGCATGTGCCCTGATGGGGAATCGAACTGGTGACCCTTTGGTTCCCAGCCCACGCTCAATCCACTGAGCTACACCAGCCAGGGCTAATTTCTTCAGATAAGTGTGGAGGATAAGGAGGATTGTACCTAACAGGCATTTCATCCTCCTTTGAGCTTCCTGTACTGCAGAGACCTCTAGCCAAAAATCACATCTTCCAGACTCTCTTGCAGCTATTATGGAAGTGCTTAGGTTTCAACATTCAGATGTTTCAACATTCAGATGTTAGATCTGGAAGGCGATTTCTCTGATAGGAATGGTTATGGAGGCGTTTTTTCCTTCTGTAAAAGTCCCATTGTTCAGTCATTAGCTTTATGAACATGAGGAAACATGGGATAGTGCTTCCAGACAGTGACTGTGGTGATGTAGTTAAAAATAATTTCTTAAAAAATTTATTTTAGAGAGGGGAAGGAAGAGAGAGAGAGAGAAAGTGGAAGAGAGAGAGTGATAGAAACATTGACTTGTTGTTCCACTTATCCACCCATATGGTTGATTCTTGCATGTGCCCTGACTGGGGATTGAACCTGCAACCTTGGTGTATTGGTACCGCACTCTAAGCAACTGAACTACCTGGTCAGGACAATGTATTTCTGAACTACAACTTACCTCTTGGGGTGAGGGGGGCCATTTCCAAAATATTTTTATTTTTCTCAAATTAAAAAAATACAGAAAGAATTGAGAGCTCATACTTAACAACAAAGTTATTAAGAGTTACAGATCGCTCCCAATTATTTCACATTCTATCTTAATAACTAAGTGTGAACAATTATTTGTTAATCTCATCTGTATTGTCACATGCAAGATGATTTACTTTGATAAATTCTATTTATTCTCAACTGGGGACAGAATGTTATGATTTCACTTTTTTAATTAAGATTATTTTTAAAGACCTCTAAAGCACTGTCGATTCACATGAGTCAAAGAAAAAAGTAAATTAATTTAAATATTACTTCTAAGGCTAAGTGGCTATCACTGATAACAAGAATCTGAATTTTACCTCTCATTATCTAATATATGAGCTAGTCCTTCTAAAGTCATCCTGTTTTATTTTTGCAGATTTATCACAAATTATTATATTTCTAAAGAGGCTAAACACGGTGGCAGCTCTTGGCCCAAACCAGATGTGTGTGAGGATAGCACCTGAGAATACGTCTGTGGTTACATTTGACTACACAGTGAGTTAACAGTGCTCGAGGCACTTCATGTAGGGCTCAGCCTTTTGGGGTGGTGGCGCCCACCTTAACTAACCAAATGTGGATGGAATGAAAGGGGCTAGTTTGCATGCCAGTGCCACAGTGCCACTTTCTTGGTGATCTCTGTCAAGCAAGGAAAAGATATCATTACATATCATGTACTCTGAATTTGACAAAGTTTCATAGAACTAATTGATTTGTCTCTGAATGGACTTTGTTCTATGCTGAGTTCATGTTAAACACGTCTTAATTAAAATACACCTCTGTGGTCACAACCCTTTGGAAATGTGGCTCGCAGATAAGGGGTGCATGAAGGTTTTGACTTTTTTTTTTAGGAGTCAAAGCAGGAAACAAAAGTTTTGTATTTTCAGTGAAATAGCAGCAATATTGGAAGTCGAGTTTTGGTATGAAAAGCTCGTAGTTTGCATCTCTAGTTGTTCAAATGATGTATCCATCAAAAAAATGGTGACACTTTCCTCATAATTTGAGGCTTTTCTATAGAAATTACATTTTAAAACAAACACTAAAACAGTGCCTTATATTTGTAATTTACTATGGAAGCTAATTGAATTTCCATACACTAATAAAAATGATGAAAATTACAATTTATTCACCCCTTCCCATAATTACAATTGTATATGCCCTGGTAGAAATTAGTGAATGAATTAGTATCAGGAGAAGTGACTATAAATTAGATCTGTATGTTCATGCTGGTAAATAATTAAATCATCCTTCTTCTTGATGAAGAGTATTGGCTCTGAAATTAGTTTGCTTGGGTTCCGATCCTGGCTAACTGTGTCTTCCAGGGCAGGTCTCTTAATCTCCCCTACATTGTTTCTTTACTTGTACAATAGGCATAGTGGTAATGCCTCTGTTAGGGGGCTTCTGACAAAATTTATCGACATGACTCTCGTAGCATTTAGCACAGTGCCTGGCACAATGTAAAGGCATGTTATTACTATTACGTGTATATAATATACCTGCCTTGCAGCCTGCCTTTTGGTATGCACCTTATTTCCTCAACTTGATCGCAGGCTTTGAGAAGGCAGGGACCAGCTTATATAGTTTTCTGGTCCCTTCCTCACTTAGTACAATGTCTTACAAATTACACAGTTGGCAATTTGGGGTTAGATTATAGAAGACCGTGGCTCTCAGTTTTCCCAGGCTTGCTCTGGATCTGTTTCCCATTCTAGTGTAATCCTCTTTGAATTGTGGCCTTGAGAGTTCCTGGCTGCTTCCCTCCCCTGTCAAGAGCAGCCAATCCAACTAAGCATTCAGACCATCCACCTTTTGGCCTGCAGCTGTACCTAACAGTGCAAAAGATTCCAGCTGTTATTTAGCAGTTGTTTCTGAGTTTGTTAGGCGTTTCTGGCTACTGGGCAATGTATAATTTCTTTATCCCATCTAAATTAAATTATGCAGAATATAATTTATACTCTCCTTTCCTCTTCTCATGGTAAGGTGATGAGCTGGATAGCATTTTTCTTATCAAAGAACCTGCTGTAACAGTGTGAACAACTCATCTGCCAAAGGCTCAGAGGTCACCCAAGGTCAATGTACTGACCTATGTCCTTTAAACATGTTCATTTTTACTTCTTCTGTTTTTTTTAACCTAATAATTTTATTTGAGCTAGTCCAAAAAAGAATTAAGTTTAATGCAGGTACATACTTACTGACTTCTACCTACAATTTGTGAAGTAAAACACTGAGTATAGTGCAAGGTTTAGAAAGCCTGGATTTCCTTATAGATTGCTGTGAGAGTTGTATTTTAACCTGGTAGAACCCACAGTTTGGATGAAAGCTTAAGAGAATTTAAAATATTTTCATCATCACGTGAAATATCTGGAAAATTTATATAAGGCCTTGGGGTTCCTCTCATTCTTCCCAGTGCTCTGCCAATGACATCTCCTTGTCTGCAAGCAGCTCTGTAGCTCCCTCTTTCATATTTCTTCCATCCACTTCCACTCTATCTTAATTTATAAAATACATTTCTAAATTTTTTTAGTTCTATTTTGTTAGTGATTACTTGTAGCCATGCACAAATTTGATTATAGCTGTATGGTGTTGTGAAAAATCTTGCAGTTGGATTCCAAAATGACAGTCAGTGCAAATTGCAAAGTACAAAACACCATACTGAAGCACTGCCAGCAAAAAATAAAAATGTTTAAAATGTTTTGGAAAGGAGAGTGAACTAGCCTAGGAAAGGAAATAATCCATACCTAGGAAAGGAAGAGCCACATGTAGAAAAACATTTGAGGGACAAGCATAATGGAAACATTTAAGTGACTTTTTTTTTAAACATTTTTAAAATTTTATTTATTTATTTTTAGAGAGAGGGGAAGGGAAGGAGAAAGAGGAGAGAAACATCAACGTGTGGTTGCCCCTCAAGTACCCCCTATTGGGGACCTGGCCCGCAACCCAGGCCTCTGCCCTGACTGGGAATCAAACTGACAACTCTTTGGTTCACAGGCCTGTGCTCAATCCACTGAGCTATACCAGCCAGGGCAAGTGACATTATTTTTAATAAAATATAGTTAATGTACAATATATTAGTTTCAGATATACAACATAGTTGTTCAACATTTATATACCTAATGAAGTGATCACCACGATAAGTCTAGTAACCATATGACACCATGCAAAGTTATCATATCATTATTAACTATATTTCCTATGCTATACATCACACCATGACTTATTTATAACTGGAAATTTGTACTTATTCCCTTTCACCTTTCTTGCCCTTTTCCCCACCTCCTTCTCCTCCAGTAACCATAAGTTTGTTTTCTGTATTTATGAATCCATTTCTCTTTCTTTCTTCCTTCCTTTTAAGATTACACATATAGTGCTCGCTTAAGTAGTACATATACAGGAACAGATTCACAGAAATGGAGATCACATGGAGGGTTATCAAAGGGGATGGAGAGTGGGGAGAGAGGGGAAAATGTACAGGAAATAAGAAACATAAATGGTAGGTACAAAATAGACAGGGAGAGGTTAAGAATACTATGGCAAATGGAGAAGCCAAAGAACTTGTATGTATGACCCAGGGACATGTACTGAGGTGGGGGAATGATGGTGGGAGGGGGGATACAGGGCAGAGGGGAATAAAGGAGAGAAAGAAATGGGACAACTGTAATAGCATAGTCAATAAAATATATTTTTAAAAAAAGGTTCCACATATAAGTAAATTATATGGTATTTGTTCTGTCAGATTTATTTCACCTAGCATAATATTCTCTAAGTCCACCCATGTTGTCACAAATGTCAAGACTTCATTCTCTTTCATGATTTGGTAATAGTCCATTGTATATATGTACGAAAACTTTATCCCTTCATCTGTCAATAGTCACTTAAGTTGCTTTCATATCTTGGCTATTGCAAGAAATGCTGCAATGAACATAGCAGTGCATGTACTTTTCAAAATAGTATTTTTATTTTCTTTGGATAGATACCCAGAAGTGAAATTGCTGGGTATGGATTAAGCCACAGAGTTGCATTAGATTTGCCAGTGACTCTCCTGGAAGATATACTGTATCTTTATTTCCCAAGGCCACTCATTGGGCATTGCTGAGCCCTAACTTGTGTGGGGACTGTACAGGAACTAGGTTTGAAACAATGAAAAGAGCACAGTTCCTATCTTCAAGCCTTCAAGTCTTTGAAAAAGAACATTTTAAGAGGTAGGTATAAAGGTCCCAGTTGCAAAAATAGAAAGCAGCAACTAGAAGCTTGAAGAGAGTCCTCCAGGCTCCACAGAGGAGGGGAGCTGTGGTCCAAATGACAAAACAATTGTGATAGGCTTTCGTATCCTTCAAAAACAAGTGATAATGTGAAATAGATCGTCCATAAAGGAAAGCATTGGGATGATGAAATTTTAAATGGAAGGCTTAAAAGTCATTTAATTGGAGCAGGGACTTAGACAGACAAGTCCCCTATAATTGTCAGGAAAGAAGAGAGGCCCTGGTGACAAAGAGTGCTAACTGATCAAACTGATATTCCCCCGTGCGGAGGGTCTTCCGCAGACTGGCACTTGCTGCGTGTTTAGTCAGTGTTGAGTGCTGTTCTCCAATATCTAGTTAAGGGCAGGGAGTCCACCACTTCTACCGGATTTTGCACACAGTATAGGGAGAAGGTTACTTTTGTGGTCACAAACCCTTTTCTCCCCTCTCTCCCTGTAGTTTTAGGCTGTGTGAGGCACATCTGCAGGCATTTTAAAGATTTTCCCCGTTTTCATGACAAATAAAAGCATTTAAATTTGGGCGGTTAACAGCCGCAGTTCTAACACCTCGGCACGCCTCTCGGCCTGCCCTCCCGGCTCACTACCCGCAGGCCTCAGGTTAGCCTACCAGCGTCAACTGCCGCGGGGACGCAACCGCTGCCAGGAAGCGCGCGGCGAGCGTTGCGCGGTCTGGAGTCTTAGGCCAGGGTGGAGTTCAAAAGGTGCAGGGAGAAAGGCGAGGCAAGCCTTGGGAGCTTTTGACCAACGGCCCTTACAGCCAATTGGAAGCCCGGTCGACTTTCCTCCTGCCAATAGGGAGCGAGACTCAGGTAGGGGTGGGGGGGCGCTTCCCGAGGGCTGCGGCTGGATTCGATCCTGAGCGGCCACAGCGCAGGCGGGGGCGGAGGCTCGGCCTCGGCGGCGGGCAGCGGATCTGGGGAGGAGGGAAGACCGGAAGCCACGGTCGCGTCCCATCCATAAGATTCGCTCCCCCGGGCTTGGAGCGGAGACGGAGGAGCGGGGAGAGGCTGAATGTTGGCTCCTTAGTACCCGGGAGCGGCCGCTCGGGAGCCTCCTCCTCGGACGCTCTCCGTACGCACCGGCTCTTGAGCGCGGCGCACCGGAGGACGGCCCGGCCGCGCACACCTCGCTGAGGACGCGCTGCCCGCGGTGGGGACAGACCGGCGGTCCGAGGCCCGCACCACGCAGCCACCCCCACTGGCCTGCCCGCCTGTCCCTCCGGCCGACGCCATGTCCTCCTCCTCATCCTCCCCCAGGGAGACGTACGAGGAGGAACGGGAGTACGAGAGCCAGGCCAAGCGCCTCAAGACCGAGGAGGGGGAGATCGACTACTCGGCCGAGGAAGGAGAGAACCGCCGGGAAGCGACGCCCCGGGGCGGGGGCGATGGCGGCGGCGGCGGCCGGAGCTTCTCACAGCCGGTAACAAAGCGCGGCGCCCTGTCCACTGTTCCTGGCGGCTCCCCGGGAAGCAGGGCCCGGTGGCGAGGACTCGGCTCCGGGCCTCCCTCCCGCCTCGATTCCCTTTACTGCTGCGCCGACCGGGTCGAGAAGCTCCGGCTCTTCTCTTTAAGGCTTTTATTTGCCTAACCTGTTTTCCGCATCCCGACCGCGAATCGGGCCCTGGCCCGGCCGCAGGCCCCGGCGCGAGTCCGCTGTCGGCCCTGAACTTGGAGAGGGTCGCGGGAGGGGGCGGCCGGGAGGCGTTGCTTCGGATCCGAGGGGCTTTGGTGCGCGGCGAGGTCTTTGTTAGTTTAACTCTTCCCGCTGCCGGCTGGCATCTGGCCGACCCGCTCGCTCCTTCCAGCCCCTCTTCCCCTCGCATCGGCGCGCTGGTCACCGTCACGGGATGGCTGCGTGTGTTGCGCCGCGGACGCTTCGCCTAGGTCCGGCGGCGAGTCGCCACCGAATGAGTGGATTACGCTCCGGCGCTCACACCCTAGTTCCTCTGAAGGTTTAACTTAAAAATGTGTTCTTGGCAGGTAGGGCGTGCATGCTTCGCTACCCAGTTTTATGATTATTACTTAATACAGTTTATAGCTTCGGTTTAAAAAAAATGTATTGGTAAGTGTAGGACATCCTTACTTTCAAATAAAACAAATTTTAAAATCACCTTAGTTTTTCATTGACAGTCGTCCCCCCCCCCCCCAGATTTACCCCTCTAGAGGAGGAACTGAACCTAGGACAGCATTAAACTCACGTTCCTAGATTCTTGTTTCTCTTATCGAAAGTGTTAAGTGGGAGGTAGAAGGAATAGTGAAAATCGTTTTATCCGCAGCAAACAGTAACTCAGCGTCAGCTGGATGGAGACTGTAAGGCACGAAGCAAAGCCGACGTTTTTGCCCTTTTTGGTGCATTAAGCTGTATTAATGACGTAGGTGTTCTTTAAACATTTAACACATTTTAATTATGATTTCATTTTTCATTGTTCTTGTTTTTTTATTTTCTTGTTTTTGTTTTTTTCTTGTTTATGCATTTTTCCTTTTTTAATTGCGATTTTTTTTTTAGAAAACTTTACCGGAAATTTATGAAATTGTACACAAATGTTATTTTTTTTTTTAAGATTTTATTTATTTATTTTTAGAGGGGAAGGGAGGGAGACAGAGAGGGAGAGAAACAGCAATGTATGGTTGCCTCTCACATGGCCCTCACGGGGACCTGGCCCGCAACCCAGGTATGTGCCCTGACTGGGAATCGAACAGGGACCATCTGGTTCCCAGCCCGCGCTCAATCCACTGAGCTACACCAGCCAGGCAAATGTTATGTTTTTAATGTGGTTTTCACCTTTGGTAAGAGGCAAAGTAGAAGTCTTTTAGCTATTGTTTGAATTTGTATGTAAACAAAAATTCTGATCAGTAGTCCCCAAACTTCTGTTAAGAGTTTACAGATATGATACTGTGACCGATAAGGATGTAACACATTTAAAAAAGGAACTCCTTCCTCTGAGTAAAGTGTTTTTCTTATGGCTAGATATTACATTTGATTTTTGTGCCTACCTGAGATATTCAAAATGTAACTTGGAAGGGCAAATAAAGACATTACAGTTCCTCTTTTAAAGAAAATGTTCAAAGCCATTTCCATTGTGGAAGTTGGAAACGGTAATATCATAAGTGATATTTAGATGCATTGGATCAGTGTATTTCTTTGACAAAAATCTTGCTTGAGTTTTTGTGCAGCATCATGAAATGAGACACTGAATTAGTTTATAAAAATAAAAAAACAGTAAACATTAAGCGAGTAGTGTAGGATGTTGGGAAGAAAATAATATGTAAGTAATGTATCCAGAGTGATTTGTGTGGAGCAGTGGAAATAGCACCAGGCAGGACTTGGGGAGAGTGAGAAATCTTAGCTAGCACCCAATTTATATGACCTTTGGAAAGTCAGTTAACTATGCTGAATTCTCTTAATCTGTAAAATGTGGAAGTTGAACTACATGTCTTCCATACCTGAAGTTGTAGTTCAGTGATTAATGTAATGCAGCTTTTAAATTACCCAGGCAGGAACTAATGTATGCAGATTGAGTTATCAATTCAAATTTTTGTTTATCTTGCTCCTGTTAACATTTCTTAAGTGAGGGTGAATTGCTTTTATTTAAAGTGGAACTGTGAAATCTAATGAATGCCTGTTTTTCCTGTTTTTAAACATTTTTCTTCATGTTATTTTTGGTACGCTTTTGAAATCATTGCAACTATGGAAACCCGTACATAATAAAACTCTATTAGGATAGGAATTTGTTGGATTGAAGTGTACTGTCTAGTGCGTCATCATCTACAAATACGGTAATTTTTTTGTATATGGTAATTCAGTTACCATAAAAGGGTTTCTGGCTCAACCCTAGTGGCCCTTCAGCCCAGCCTGAGAAGAAATACCTTTGTGGTCAAACTGTTAAAAGTAAAATGCAGATTAGGTTACAGTGATGGGCAGTCTTTTCAAATCTAGTTGGAAGTTTATAAAGCGCAAAGTGAGACTTCAAAGATTTACATTGTCTGGCTTTTCATAATTATTTTCATGAGTACTTAATAATATATTAACTAGATATAAAGAGGAAAGTGAGTACCAATTAAGAATAACAGTGTTTCTACAGATGCTCCTAATTTAAAGATGAATTGGTCGTTGTGAATGATGACGTTTTTAAGGTACGAAGAGAGATGAGTTAAATAATTTAGACATGAGAAACAAGACATTCTTTGAATTCGTGTCTTACAGTACTTATTTTAAAGAGCAAAAATTCCCAGAGTGGTTTAGAGTCATTGGGATACATTGTTGAACAAAGCTGTGTTCAACATTATAGAGGTTTGTGCTGTGATATAATAGTTATTTTATTCTTACAGAGTAAATGGTGTTCTTAAGTTTACCAGCCATGACCCTCAAGATTATATTAATTGTAAATTTCTGTATCTGCTTACTGTTAAGAAAGCAGTTTGACTTGCAAATATTGGGGCTTCACTTTGCAAAACTAATTGAGGAATTGAATTGGGAAGTTACCTAGAAAAGATGTGTTTTTACAAAGGCTGGTATCAAAAATTTTTGGAGTAATAATTTCTTTCGGAGACTTTCAGGAGTTTTTCTTTTACTCTATTCTGCTAGTGAGTAAACAGGAAATTAAAGATGATTAAAGTGGTTTGTTTGCTGATGGGGTGAAAATTTATGTGTCAATATTTATTAAATAGACTTTTAAGATGGCACAATGCCAAGATAAAAATGTAGCTCCTAGGATTTCCAACTAAAGGAATATTATGTAGAGACTCTAGTTTGAATTTAAGACACACTATCATACTTTAATGATCTAAAATTACAGTGATGGTAGGACTGTTATGATAGCTTATTGGATGAATATGGGAGTTGGGATGAGGTCACTTTGTCAGCTTATCTCCCGCAGGAGAAGTTTAGAGACTATGACGGGGAACATAGTAACTATACTCTGGGGAATAAAGCATTGCAAACATGTGTGCCCTGGAGGTAAGCGCCAGGTCCTTGAGGCTTCTATAGCAGTAAAAATCGCCTTTAGCTAAGCTGCTACAGTAAGTGAGGATTTTCAGGCCTGGTTTTGGGAAGGAAATGAAAAGCAATAGGTATTACTATCTTTCAGTTTTATTTCTCCATGTGAGAAATAAGTGAAAAGAGCTGTTAATAGAGCCATAACCCCAGGCAAGGCAGATGCCTTGGCTCTGCTGTCAACATGCTTTGAATTCAGTTTTCTACTATCACGTGAGATGCTTGGAGTAGATGATCACTGTGATCTCTTTAACTCTTTAAAATAATTCTTGAGCCCCTACCTAATGTACCAGGTGTAGTTCTCAGTGATATAGTAGTAAAAAAATAAAATAAAATAAAAATTCTGGCTCTGGCTGGTGTAGCTCAGTAGATTGGGCGCGGGCTGGGAACCAAAGGGTTGCTGGTTCGATTCCCGGTCAGGGCATATGCTTGGGTTGCTGACCAGGTCCCCAGTGAGGGCCATGTGAGAGGCAACCATACATTGTTGTTTCTCTCCCTCTCTGTCTCCCTCCCTTCTCCTCTCTCTAAAAATAAAAATAAAATCTTTAGAAAAATATTTTTAAAAATTCTGGATCTAAAAATCAGTGAGTCTACATCATTTAATATTTCTTTTCTCTGTGACATTGAATATAACTTTCAAAACTCGTAATTGCAGTTACAGCAACAACTCAGATGAACTTAAGCAAAACTAAAAGGGGGCAGGGCTGGAGAATTTATTGGCCCATATAGCTGGGAAAGCCAAGTGTGGCACTAGTTTTGGGCATGGCTGGACCCAAGGATTTAGATGATGTCATAGAGACTTGATTCTTTCTCTTTCCATGTTTCAGCTCTATCTTAAAACCAGCAAATAAAGAGGACATTTTCTATTTTCTAGTGCCCATTTATCTTCTCTGGTCAACCATTTTTTATCTCTCAGTTCATTCCCCTAACTAATCACTGCCATCTCTGAAGTCGGGGAGACATGGCTGTGTGATTGAGAATGCCAGTATAATAATATACAATTGAAGAGGTTTTTTTCCTTTTATTTTGTGTTGTGTTTATCCAGAAGAAGTGAGAAAGGGTTCTGAAGTAGGCAAAACCAAAGGATTTTTAGCACATGAGAAAAAAAAAGATTATTTAAAAGAAAGTTATTTGAATCCTGTGGCTGTTCTTTTTAATCTTTGCTCTGTTAGTTGGTCAATTATACCTGAAAAACTTTCGTTAGGAAAATTAAAGCAGTTCCCATTTTCGTGTCTGCTGTATTGTTTCTCTTAAAGAAAAAGACCAAGTCAAGAGATGTGATTAGTTTAATTTAGTAAGAAAAAAATGTAGTTAAACTCTAAGTATAGTGTGAGTTAAAAAAATATTTGCAGCTATCCCTTAAAAGTAGTTTGTTATTGGTCTGTATGAAATCTCCAAAGTGAAAGAAAGGATCATCTTAAATATCTGGAGATGCTACACTTCTTTCCTGATACTACATTACAAATTCTAATGGATCTGAAAAATGATCAGAATGGAGAGGGCACTTAAAAATCACATCATAGGAGGAATGGTAGAAGAATCTGGGAGGATATTTACCCTGAGGGGTAAACTTAAAGGTGTGATTTAAGAAATCATTATAAGTAATTGAAGGTTATCATGTAGAAGAGAGAAATACAGTTATGGATAGGGATGCCAACTAATATTGAAACTTTGTTCAGCAACTATATCTAGCACTGCTAGGCATTTTTATTTTTTGTTTCATTTATTTATTGTGATCTTATATGGTGAGGATATTGTTGTTTTCTTCTTTTTCTTTTTTTAACTAGTGAAACAAGTTCAGAAAGGTTAAGTAACTATCCTAAGGTCACTGAGCCAGTAAGCGTCCAGAGTTCAAAAGTTGATCTGACTCCCGACGCCATTTTGGATAGGAAACTACAAAGAGACAGAAATGGATGCAATATTATGAAGAATTTTCTAAAAATACAATGGATTGCCTCAGTAGGTAGTATGTTTCCTGTCATTGGAGTTGTTTAAGGAGAGGCATTGGGTTTTTGTGTCTAGTGTTAGGGGATGAATTATTGAAATTGAGGTTGGTTTTTTTGTTTTTGTTTTTAAAGACTTAGAGGAAGGGAGAGAGAAAGAGGGAGAGAAACATCAATGTGTGGTTGCCTCTTGCATGCCCTCTACTGGGGACCTGGCCCGCACCCCAGGCATGTGCCCTGACTGGGAATCAAACCTGTGACCCTTTGCTTCGCAGTCCGGTGCTCAATGCACTGAGCTGCACCAGCCAGGGCCGATGTTGGTCTTTCTTAATCCTATGGTAGGAGGGCAGGAAAGATAGTTCAGTGGCTCTTGAGCACATGTTGTGCATAGGGATGTTGGAAAAACAAAAAAGCCTAAGGACATTGTGCTTGGCCTTTGTGACTTTACAGTCAAATTATTGCTTTTCTGTATGAAGAGATGTTGATGGGCCCTGCTCATTTCTCTTTGATTGAAGTTTTCCTTCTGTTTAATAGAGCTTGGTCCTCAGTCTGCAGTTATCAAAATCAGCACTCAAGATTGATGTTACTAGAGTTTGTCCTTGAGGTCGCCTTTGAGGAACAGGGAGTTTGGGATGGTTACGACTAGACCAGTTTATAGCCTACTATGGGGACCAAATAATGCCTCCATAATTGATCCAGTTTGCCTAAAGAAAGAGTCGAGTAATTAAAAAAGAAAAATATATACATAAATTGTAGGCATACCTTCATTTGCTGGGTACTCACTTGGAATATTGTTTCTAGTCTGATAAGTAATAGATATACATAGATTGGGAGAGAACCTAGATAACTAAACACTTGGAATGGAAAGAAATTTGGGCTTTTGTATGAGAGTTTTAAAAAACTAATTAAGCTGGAGATAACATGATTAAAGTATTAATATATATGATTGGGGTAAACACTACTGATTGATTCACCCTTTTAGGAATCAAATGCATAGTGTGATGCTTCAAAGAGGCAGTTTTAAGGTAGATAAAAGAAGCTTTACAAATGACAAGATTTTTCATCACCAGTTTATAGTATAGGTAGAAATAAGAAAATTTTTTTTTTAGAAAAGTCAGCATAAAGCACTTTTATTGCAATAATGAAACTTGAAACTCATTTTTAGTCCTGATGTGGGGGTTGGGGATTAGGCCGCAATAATTTCTCTCATGAAATTAGCACACAGGACAGCAAGGGAGTGGAGGGAGGCGGGGAGCCAGGAAACAGATCTGGGGGGGGAACTGAGCATCAAAAAACCAGAGATGCTGATGCTGTGATGATCAGCATCATTTCCTTAAGATGACACTGAAGGATATGTCGTGGTTGCTGGATACAAACAGCACCTTCAATTTTATCTTTTTTTTTTTTTAAGATTTTATTTATTTGTTTATTTATTTTTTAGAGAGAGGAGAAGGGAGGGAGACAGAGAGGGAGAGAAATAGCAGTGTACGGTTGCTCCTCACATGGCCCTCACTGGGGACCTGGCCTGCAACCCAGGCATGTGCCCTGACTGGGAATTGAACCGGGACCCTTAGATTCCCAGCCCGCGCTCAATCCACTGAGCTACACCAGCCAGGGCCCTTCAATTTTATCGTTTGATTAAAGTTCTTAAAATTTAGAAAGTGGAGCCTGGAAAGCTAAGAGATTATAAAAGTCCTGAATATCTTAGAGAAAACCCTCAGGATGGGGATGGGGGGGAAGCCAGACCAGCAAGAAGGCTTCAGGGGTCCCTGCTGGCTTGGGGTCAGAGTCGTGTAGTGCCCAACATCACAGTGAAAACGGTTTGCTTTTAAAAGACAGAGGGTTTAAGGGGAGAGTGGGATGGGACAGTGGAGGCGAGTCCTCTCCCCCCACCCCCCACTTCATTTTTAGGTA
This sequence comes from Micronycteris hirsuta, assembly GCA_004026765.1. NCBI lineage: Eukaryota > Metazoa > Chordata > Mammalia > Chiroptera > Phyllostomidae > Micronycteris > Micronycteris hirsuta. The sequence continues at coordinate 45,150 of PVJI01013363.1, forward strand.
GGGCTCTTAATTCAACCCAGAGACATCTCTCAACTTAGAGATAATTTGGCCATCAACAGCACCTCAAATCTGCTATAGCTTTTTGCAGCACAGCAGCAGGAATGTTAAATATATAATAGATAAAAAATTTCATCCAAAAAATGAAAATAAAGATTTCCCCCCTCCACCAACACACACACACACCAATTCCTAGTCTGAAGTTAACCCATTACTTGTGCTGTTAATACTTGACTAATACTTAATTGGAAACCTAGACCCAAAAGACTGAATCTTCACCCCAAAAAGGAAAACAAAAAAAGTAGCTTGAGGTTTATGGCATATAGTTTACTTCAACACACATACGAAGAGAAAGGGGAAGAGCAGAGCTGGGTGACGGAACACATTCGGCAGGGACAGATGTTTGTACAGAGAGTGCAGTGGAACTTAAGGAAACACTGCGCAGATTCGTGTGTGGCACAGCCAAGAGCAGAGGGCTCTTCCTGTCATGCCAGGGAGCAGGCCCTTCCTGTCATGCCAGTTTTAGAAGCTCCCCACAGAAGACAAGAGTGGCTTTTGGTGGGATGTTACCTGGGTGCCCAGTGGCACTGTAAGCACAGTTTGGGGAGATGGTTTGGCTCTCTGACCCACACTCATCTGGGCATTCCCATCTTCCCAGCCTCAGGTCACCTCCTGTTTGCCTTTCATGAACTTACAGGGCTTGTTTCGGGTCCTAGGAGAAGTCAGATTTCTTTTCTTCTTCAAGCATCCCGGTGTGGGGGAGTACCGTGCAGGTCTCCCTGTGCTTCAGGAAACTCCACCCAGGTCCCCCTGCACTCCCGTGGCGGAAGCGGTGGTGGCTGTGGATGAAGAGCTGTCTAGAGGTGTGATGGGCGGGGAGGACCAAGACCCGACCTGGCGGTGGTTCTGGGGATTTGCCTCTTCCCCAAGAAAATATTGATCTAAGAAAAGTAATTTGGCGGGTAACAGGGGAGGTGAAAATATGGTTTAAAAAGATACCTTTAATATATGTTTTATATTTGGAAACAGCCCTTGGGTTTTGGGGTTTTTTTTTCCCTCTTTTTAAATACACAACAGAAAGGATGAAAAATGTTTAAGTTCAAGAAAAGGAGACATAAAGATAGAGAAATATCAAGGTATGTAAATTCATGAATAGCAAGTTCACTGAGTGGGAATAAAGGAAATCCAAGGGGTACAGGATATATTATTTTCTACCGTGAGGTTAAGATAATCCATCTTCTCCTAAATACCGTATTGATAACATTTAACATTTTCCAGCTTTTATAGAATGACTTGAATCTCGATCTGTTTCATTTGGAAAATATAACTAATAATATTGGTCCTGTAATTGATGTTTTTGTGTGAGAAGATCAACTTGGATAAAAGTCATATTCTTTAGAACTATGTACAAGACAGTGGTTATCCATGACAGGAAGGAGGGTAGGAGGAGGAGATGTGTTCAACTGATGGGTAGCTCATTTCTTAGACTGGGTGGTAAGTTATAATGTTCTGTATCCCCTTTTGTAGGTCTTAAGTATTAGATAATAAAATATTTCCCCAATTTTTTATTATGTAACATATTCAGTTACATATTCAATTTTTAACATTTTGTTATTTGGGATTTTTATCTCTAAATGTCTATATCTATTTATATACACACTTTTTTCCCTAAACTATTTGAAAGTAACTTATAGATATCACAATTATCCTTAAATATCCCAGCTATTCCTAAGAATTAGAGATATTCTTTCCTATACCATTACTATTATAATGCTACCAAAGGCAGTAATTCCATTATATAATCTCATACCCTGCCTACTTAAATTCTCCAATTTGTCCCTAAGATGTCTTTTTTTGTTGTTGTTTTGATTTTATTTATTTATTTATTTTTAGAGAGGGGAAGGGAGGGAGAAAGAGAGGGAGATATGCATCAATGTGTGGTTGTCTCTTTGAATGCCCTCTGACTGGGGACCTGGCCCACAACCCAGGCCTATGTCCTGACTGGGACTCGAACCAGCGACCCTTTTGTTCACAGTCCAGCGCTCAATCCTCAGAGCCACACCAGTCAGGCTCCTAAGATGTCTTTTATGCAGTTTTCTACCTATTATAAAATTAAGGCTCACATACTGCATTTGGTTGTTGTCTGTCTGTAGTTTCCATCTGAAATCTTCCACTGTTTTTTGATACTAAGGTTTTGAAGAGTCCAGGCCAATGTAGTTTTCTCTTGTACTTTTACTTTTGCCAGCTAATTTCTAAGGATCAATGGAGATAACTGTCTTATATCTTGCAGTTTATTATTGTCTAAATATTTTTAGAGTAAAACTGGTTATTTATACTTTGTTTAAATTTAGCTTTTAAGGTGCTGTTTAGCTCTCTTCCTGCATTATTGTTGTCCAGTAATATTTAAGAGCTTAATAGTGATAATGCACATTTGGTTGTTGACTTTCACACAGGCAGGGTCTCATTTGTTAAGGTTGCTAAGAGAATACTGATTTACATAGGGAACGATCAGATCGACTTGTTTCAAATTTAGGGACTTGTAAACATAGAAGAAACTAAACGTAAGCAACTCAAATGAAATTCCAAGGATTAAATTAGTATTTGCAGATAACTGAAATTATTTGTTGGCTATGATAATCATGTAGCATAGTCCCATGGTTACTTTATATATTCAAATCAGTTCTTTAAATTCTGACATAAGAATTTATTTCATTTTTCCAATAGTCTTTATAATGAAAAAAAATTGGCGAGTCTTTTAAATAGCCATAAAGGGGTTTAATTTTCTTAAAATGATTCTTAAGTTTTCATGGTGCTTTTAGATTAGTCTGTAGGACCCCCCAAAAAAGCTTTCACTTAATAGACGTCTATCTGTCTGTCTGTCTG